>JAKSZP010009501.1:0-109031 GCA_022478985.1 Massospora cicadina | reverse complement strand
GTAGAAACTATCAATAAGTTCAGAAACCATTAAATCTAATAAATATTCCAACCTCCAACCACTTAGCCAAAATCAATTAAGCCTGCCAAATTAATTATCCCATCAAGTACTTTACTGAAATCCTTAAGCCCATCAAATCAACCAAAAAATGAGCCACCAATCAGCAAAAAACAATTGTTAAACTTGCAAAACATCCAAAAACTGACAAAAACTACTTATTGAAACCTATAAAACTATTGAATAAAATGAATATAAAATTCTCAGCCAAAATGCTATCTAATTAATAAAGAAACATATATGTTTTAGAACTTATAGAACTAATATTAAAAGTTATATATGGTACATCGATGAATCCCCCCTTGGGTTGGGACCATCTAGTACTAAAAAAAAAGTTATATATGGTTTTATTAAAAAAGTTATATTACAATTCTCAAACTTTAGAGGTTATGCCAAGTTTGGTGATTTTTGTTAAGTGCTTAAAATAATGCATCATTATTTATATTTTAAAAAAAATCTTTGAAAAAACTCTCTTTAACCGCTCAAAGTCAATTTTGAGCGATTTTAAATTTAAGTTTATTTATCCACAGCCATCTTCCCAAACATATTCTTTGATGTCCTTGGCTCTGCCGCCTGCCACCCCAGTGTGGGGCAGCAGTGCGCCCCCACCTAGCGTTTTCCGCCCTGCATGCAAGCGCGTTCGGACAGGTTTAAACAGCCCGCCCACTGCTTCCAACCGTTTTGTCCCCCCACGAGACCTAGCACTCCACCTGGCGCGCATCCACCCTTCTTGCCCCCATCCTCTCGCCCTCCCTCGCTCTGCTATTCGCTATTGCCTCAGAGTGGACTATGGACGTTTGTTCCCATATGCCGATAAGGCAATTATTGACCTAGCCACTACAGCCTTTGCGCCAGCTGG
This sequence comes from Massospora cicadina, assembly GCA_022478985.1. Classification (NCBI taxonomy): domain Eukaryota; kingdom Fungi; phylum Entomophthoromycota; class Entomophthoromycetes; order Entomophthorales; family Entomophthoraceae; genus Massospora; species Massospora cicadina. Next base: position 108,115 of record JAKSZP010009501.1, on the reverse strand, counting down.
CTTTATAGACTTCCGCCCTTTTAAGGGCTACTTTGACGTTGGGTTCCAATCTGAGGAGGATGCTGAAGCGGCAGCACAAACTCCTCTAATTTATAAAAAAACCCCCATTCCCACAACCCGTACTCGCCTCCCTTCAGACACCACGCTAGTGGTATCCTTTGCAAATCTCCCATCCCACCTTCCACCCCAGGTTTTGTATGACCAGTTGGTCGCGGGGCTCATGGCTTATGGCACTCAGCCCAACCTCATCTTTGCCATTCCTTCTGGTGCAGAACGCCTTGCTGCTCCTCGTGCAACAGCCACCATCATACCACACCACCCTACCATAGCCCAACAAATCCCACCCCGCGCTAGTGTGGCTGCAGCACCTGATCATTTCTTTTGGGCTCAGGTCGATAATGGTAGGCAGATTTGTTCCCTCTGCTTTGGCCTCGACCATGCAAAAAGAGCGTGCCCTAAGGCCAAATCTGCTGATGCAGCTTCGGAGCCCCCCTCTGGAGGCTCAGTATGGGGCGCTTTGCTGCCCCCTCCCACCCTCCAATCTCATTCAGTGGGCCCACATGGAAAATCAGCCCCACCCAAAACTTCCAACCTCACTCTCCCACCTAAATCTACACCAGCCAATCAGAGCAATGCTTGGACCAACATTTGCACCCAAGCAGCTGCCCATTCGCCCAATCCTACCCACTCAAATTTAAATGCCACTATTCCAGTGAACCAAAATCCATGGGATCTATTGGCTGAAACTGACAAATTAGGTAATATCCTCATTAGTAAGCATACAGGTCAACTTCTCTGCCATGGCAATTATGATTGGGCAAAATTTTTCCTTCCTAACTTCGATGAAACCCCTACCCCTCGCCATTTCGCTCCTCTACCCCAATAAAGCCCCCTTCCAAAGTGACCACCAGCTCGCCTTAGCTGCGGTGGCCTCTCCTCATTGCCCAAAACTATGCACCGCGGTGGCCCAGTCAGTGGCTCAGCTCCAGCATGGCCTGCCCACTATCTTCTTCCCCCCAACTTCCCTGAATCTCCCTGCAGTGACATCTCAAAACTATTTGATGATGCTGAAATCGCTGTTATGAATGTCACAACGTTTGCTTCACTCAACCCCTCAGCCAAAATCACCCGCCACAGTATCTCCCTTTTCACCCAACTTTCTGAAGCCTGCAAAGAAGCTGAAGTTCTCCTCGCAGCTTTTGTTGAAACACTTTCCCATCATTATCTTGATGCAGAAGTGGAAAACTCCAACTACGCTGACCTCAGCCCCCACTATGCAGATGCCCCAACGCCCTGGCTCTCTGCTCTGATCTGGTACTGTAACCAACACCCCTTGATTGAGGTGGGTCTTTCTGAAAACCAACCCCTGACCCCTCCTCACCCTCTGCCATGGTGGGTTAAGCAGTTTCTGCTTCCCACCTGGTTAGTAGTTTGTTTTGCTGTTTTGAGTGTTGTGATCAGTACTGTCCATCCCCTGGTCAGCGTACCTCGAATAAATCGAATCAAAAAAAATCTTTGAAAAAAAGAACTTTCTTTAAAAAAGCTGTAAAGAGTATGAAATAATTGCGAAATTATGCCTCCTCAATAAACCTCTTTTTGAAGTTGGCACCATCTTCAACTTGACTTATAGAATTTTGCTCACAAATAAAATTTATATCTGATATCTGGATTGGATCCAAATATAAACTATAGGCAACTTAGAATATACAGTGCTGAGTATATATATTATAAATGTCTATTATAAGTCAGTTAAAATATGGCACTGACTTCAAAAAGAGTTTTATTAAGGAGGCATAATCTCTCAATTATTTCATACTTTTTACAGCTTTTTTTAAAGGTGGTTCTTTATTTCAAAAATTTTTTTGAGAAGTTTCTTTTTTTCAGAAAAAACTTTACCCTCAGTTCTTCCCCCCCAAAAAAACTAGCATATTTTAAAAATGGCTCTTTTTCCTACTTTTATTAGATAATACTATCTCTGTATATTGTTTTTGACCCCTTATTTCTCTATAAAAGTAAAACTCATTGTATATATATTATATATAGTATCTTATAAACAAATATACTAATAATATATTTTATTAAATTTAGTTGACTTTATTGATCAAATCATATTGAATTTACTGATTGCCATCTGCAATACTTCATTTTTTTTAAATTTAGATGATTTTATTGGTCAGCATATGCTGAATTTACTGATTGCCATCTACAGTAATTCATTTTATTAGTTTTGGTTGCTTTTATTAGTCAATCTATGGTAAATTTATTGATTGCTATCTAAAATAATTCATTTTATCAAATTTAGATGAGTTTATTGGACAAATTATGCAAAAGTGACAGCCATCTATAATAATTTAAGCTCATCTTGCTATGATCTCATACTGCCTGGATTTTGAACATACCCCACAGCCATAGGACATATATCAAAAGTGCTTCAAAGTATTGCTTCACCAATGACAGAAAAAAGATTATCCAGAGTTGTATTAGTCCCACAAGTATCCATCATTTCTGAGCCCATTTTGATATATTTACTAAATTAATGGGCATATACTTGACCAATGCTTACAAAAGTAAAATGAGACGTAAGTTGGAGCATCCTCTATTTTTGAAGAAGATGATCATCCAAATTGGTCCAGTATTTTCAGAATTATGCGCGAACAAACATAGTAAAAAAATCAAAAAACATACATACAGGTCGAATTGATAACTTTCTCCTTTTTCAAAAGTCGGTTAAAAAAGCAACAATTGCTTTTTGCTGAGTGGTGGTTCATTTTTAGTTGATTTGATGGGCTCAATAGATTTAGGTATTTGAATGATAGTTTAGTTAATTTGGTAGGCTTAATTAATTTTAACTAAGTGGTTGGAGGTTGGAATATTTGACAAATTTAATGGTTTCTGAACTTTATAATGGCTATCTACCAATATAAACATAAAATAATTTAGAATCATCTGGTAAGTTATAAACACCATAGAGAAGCACGGTTATTCTACTATTAAAAAATAAACCCAAGCAACACTGGGTAACTGCTAGTAAATAAATAAACAGACTGATAGTTTTGTAAAAAAAATTAGGATAATTTTTGTTGATACCCAGTTTAACAGATTTGTTTGTGGGCTTAAAGTTTACCTGATGACCCTAATCAAATCTTCTTTATATTTGTAGATGGCTATTGAAAAAAGGTAAAAATCGAATTATATTGAATCAATATAAAATTACCAACCACTCAGCCATACCCAATTAAACATATCTAATTAACTAAACCACTAAACCACTTAGCTAAAACCATTAGATACCAAATCAACCAAAATCTAACTGCTTCATAAACCAAAACTAGATGTATCGAAACAACCAAAACCACCAACTATATACCAAAACCAATTAACTTATCAAATCAACCAATCACTAACAGCTTGCTAAAACTATCAAGCTTATTAATCAACCCAAAACCACCAACTGCTTGCCAAAACCTTAAGTATCAAATCAACCAAATATCGCACTGCTCAGCAGTAACAATATACCAATTTTTATTAATAAATATATAGAATTTCACTTTTTACATAAAAAACTTTTTATTTTACTATGAAAATATTAATTTTTAAAAATCATAAGCCTTCTCCATAAAAATTTACTTATATATGTCAACTTTCATGGTGATTGGTCAAATGGTGTCAGATCTATAAATTCAGACAGATATACCAATGTCCATTCATATATATATATGGAATGAAAAGTTTTATATATAAGAAGTAAATTTTATATGTTTTTGATGGTAATAAGTATATTGTTACAGCTGTGAAGTTTTATATTTGGTTGATTCAATAGTTTAAATGGTTTTGGTGAGCAGTTGATGGTTTTGGGTTGATAAAAAAGCTTAACAGTTTTAATAAATTAGTTAGTGATTAGTTGATTTGATAAGTTAGTTGGTTTTGGCTGGGTGGATGGTGGATTTAGGTTAATTCGATGGGCTCAATAGTTTCAGGTAAATTTTGTGTTTTAGTTATTTTGATAGGTTTAACACATTCATTGCCATGTCACCCAAATATGGGTGACAGGTACGCTTCCATGGGGGCTCTGTCAACCAAATATGGGTGAAAGGGCAATGAATGTGTTAACAAACAATTTGTATTTTTAGTATCACTAATAGAAATTTAAAATATGACATCTTAAGTGAAATTAAAATGGCAAAAAACAACCCAAAATCACCATTGAAGCTCAGATGGTGTACATAAGAAAAAGGTGCGCAAAACAAAGTTCCTAGCTGCATGGGTAGAGGTAGACAAGCTTGCACTGGCACAGCCTTAGGTCTGTGCCTCCACTATGCTCTGAGCCCCATTTACCTTTAAAATTTCTCATTTGTCTCACTTGAACTAACTCTTCACTGTTTCCTTGTTATCCATAAGCTAACTATATCCTGAGCCCCATTGACCTTAAAAACTATCATTTGTCCCACTCAGACTAAAAACTTCACTGTTGCCCTCGTTCCCTGTGAGCTAACTATGCTCTGAGTCACATTTACCTTTAAAAACCATCATTTGTCCCGCTCAGACTAACAGCTTTTCTGTTACATTTATGCCCTGTGAGCTAACTTATTGCTATTAAAATATAACGCTGAGAAATTCTTTAAGGTTCAAAATGCTTATAATTTTATGGTATAATAATATAAAGCCTATCAATTGTGCCACTTGGACTAACAGCTTTGCTCCCTCATGGCTAGGGAAATAGTAGCATAACACCAAATAAAAACTCTATAAATAACTAAGCTTACAGACTCAATCAAACATTACCATAAACAATTTAATCAATTGCCTTAATACAAATAAATATACAATTAGTCAAGAATATCTGATTCAATTGAAGTATGGTAGATTAAATAAATATGTTTCTGTATAAGTCAACCATTAAAAGACCACACACTCTAAAAAATCATAATAGTTTAAAGCAACATAAATAGCTAAATTATATAAATCACAGATAATGATTAGATTATTTAGAATATTAAAACCCGGAAAAAAACTCAGCATAATAAAATTTGGCACCAATCTATCACTTTTTCAATGAGCAATTATTTTGAAGTTACTTTAAATAGAGTAAGAAAAACAATAAACTACCTCGATAATGTTAATGAACAGAGATGATAACAGATAGAATATAGTTAAATCAAAAACAGATTTACTGACTTGTATTAAATCAAGTAAAAAGGTTAAAAATTTCCTTGAAGATTATATACACTATAGATGATAACATATAATTAATGCTGAGATCATATGCAATCATATTACTAAACATAATACCATTTAAGAAACAAACCCCACCTTAAAAGATGTTTGCAGCCATCTCAGATAGATGCCAAAGTCAAAATTGATAACATTAAAAATAATATATTAGATCAAATAAAGATATTAATATTAGTATAAGGATGTTGTAAACATAGATGATAACAGATAGTTTATGCTGAGATCAAAACCAGCAACATTACTAAAATTATTACCAAGTAAGAAATATAAAACTAACCTTGAAAATATATTTTTAACCCTTTCATATGATTATAGATGGGTAAATCAAAAATACACCTACAAAATTAATTATTACCATCATAGGCTTACAGTGAAAAGATATCATCCAATTCAGATTTCAAATGGCCAAACTGGAGCCAAACATCTTGTAAAGTACCAAAATTAAATAATATAATCAGTAAAATAAGAGAAACATCAAAAAACTTACCTTGAAAAAATATCAATAATCATTTCAGATTTTAGATGTTGTGCTGGAATCAAACATCTAGTAAAATAAAACATCATTATCTATATTAGTAATAAAATGTAAAATCAAAAATGTAACAAAAATGATATCTATATTTCTAAAAAAATTATTTGAGGTGGGTCAACCTTGGGACAAATATACCACACTGAGAAATTTGCTAGCTAGTACAGGTTTCAAAAAAGAAATCTGCACTAGAGTGAATGCAGTTTTACCTGCCAGGCTAACCACCCTTATGATATCTATATTTCTTTTTTTTAGTACTAGATGGTCATGATATCTATATTTCAAATTTAAATATTATGCTTATCTTAGTGGTGAGAAAAATTTCTGCAATTTAAGTGGTAATAATAATGCCAACTATTTAGTAAATAATTTATCTATTTTAAATTTATTGCGGGAAGGCTGACCAGGGGATGGACACTTCCAAATGTAGACACTAAAGTCAAAAATTTAGTAACAGGGAAGGCACCCCAGAGAAGCGATGCTATCTCTTGTTGCCAGCGGGAACACCACTATGGGGAGGAGGAGGGAACATGTTAAGGGGCCATAACCACAATTGAACATATGTGGAGGAAAGGGTTTGATTTGATGAACCAAACTGGGAACCAGGAGGAGACCAGCTGATGGTGACATGGTGGAAGGTACCCAAACATCCACACCTGGAAGTGGTCCACCAAATGGGACTGGAATCTGTGGACAGCTTCTGGGAGGGTGGGGGTGGAGTCTGCAATGGCATCCAAGACAATCATGTGGATAGTCCACATGGCGATTGCAACCATCAGAGCATGGAGGGAGGGTGAAAGAGGGGATACCATGGATATAGCAAACATATCTCTTGACAGACTGAAGGGATGTGTTTGATCCTGGCCAAGCAGACGTTGAACTTTGCGCCATATCACTTTAGAGGTAGGGCACATCTCCAGGCAGTGGAACAGCGTTCCATACTGGCCACACATGACGCAGGATGAGTTTAAAGCGTTATAGCGCTCAGCCATACAGTACACCCGCCTCAGGCAGCACCACACATGGGAACGGATTTGAGGCTGCAACAGAGGATGGTGTGCGTATTTCCAGATAGTTTTGTGGGTCTCAATGGAGTAAGGGATGTCCATCATGTCCAGGTAGTCCACCCTGGATAGGACATGGGTCCTTGTGGGAATCAAGTCATCTTGAATGGGTAACCCCTGTACCTCCTGTGTGAACCGAGGAGAGGGGTGACCTCTCTGGGCTGTGTGTCCATTAATATGGATTCTCCACTCAGCGCTCCACCTGGAGAGGAGGATTCATTTTGTAGTGGGTTTTAGTACCGTGAGGACCTGTGACCAATGGGTGGGAAGCCAGATATTTCATCAAGGAGTGAGGGTGCGATGGATTGTTAAGGCCCAGGGCGTGGGAGAAGTTGGAGCGGGCTGCACGGGACCAGTGTTGGGAGGGGAGCGTAGGGGTGGTGACAGCTGCAATCCAGGTGCCCAGGATCTTGGCAGCATGGGCTTTAAGGTAGAGCAGGCCCATGCCACCATGACAACAAGGGCCAAACATGACCTCAAGCTGCACTGGTGGTGGGCGGCCTGACCATAGTCATCCTTGTAGAAAGGCATACATAGTTTTGAAAAAACCCGGGGAGAAGGCGAATGCATGGGCTCCAAGCCAGACTTTGGAGAGGAGCATAGAGTTGGCTAAAAAAACCCTGCCAGTAAGGGAAGTAGGGTGGGCTCTGAGGGAGGCGATGCGCTTTGTCACGTTGTCTAGAATATGACTTTCCATTACTGCTGAGGCATACCCGCCTGCCTCCACCCACACGCCCAGATGGTGGACCAGCCCTATGGTAGGGCATGGCACAAAGGGGAGCACTAGTGGGGCGGTGTGTGTTGAGCTGGTAGGGCGAGGCGTGGGTGAGCAGATGGACTGGGTTGGGAACTAATTGCTGGGGCCCAGCAGTTCTGAGACCGACCAAGGAGGATAATTTCAGTTTTGGAAGCGTTCAGTGCAGCATTACTTACCCGGGAATACTCCTGGATGAGAGCTTCAAGAGCGCGTGCATTTTGATTATTAGACACCCCAACCACACAATCATCTGCAAACTCCATCATCTTGACTGGGGCTTGGCCTGGTGCATGGACCCCAGTGAGGTGGCCATTCATGTTACAAAGTAGTGGGTCGAGGCTGAAGTTATAGAAGAGTGAGCTAAGGGGGTCCCCTTGTCGTAGGCCCCTTTGAGGGCGGACTACTTCCGTGAGGAAGCCAGGGCCATGCACTGCCATTGTTGCAGATTCCATAAACAGCATCACCCAGTTGATAAGTGAGGGGGTAAGCGGAATTGGTGGAGGCAGACCCTGAGGTATTCCTAGTTTACTCTATCATAGGCCTTTTGTTGGTCCAAGAATACAAGTGCCCCAGAGGCCATGGACTGGCATGCATTAGCCACAGAGTGCACGTTGTCCTAAATCGATCTTCTGGGTATGAAACCAAATTGTTCTGGGGAGATGGTGACAGACGCTACAATCCTAAACGGTTAGCCATGATTTTAGTTAAACTTTTTGTATCCGTGTTAGTTAAAGAAATGGGGCGCCAGTTGGCTAGGTCTAGCTTATCCCCTTTCTTAAAGAGTGTGATGATGAAGGCCTCTTGCCCTTCTGGTAGAAGGCGCTTATCCAGAAGGCTCTGGTTAAGGGAGGCTAGCAGCAGTGGGTAAAGATATTTGAAGTACTTCTTATAGAACTCATACGGAATGCCATCAAAGCCTGGGCATTTCTGATTTGGTGCACCGCGGATGGTGGACCAGAGTTCGTTCAGAGTAATCAAATTCATTAATTCCAGGTATCAGGAAACGGTGCAGATGTGAGTGCTATTGAGAAATTTCGCCATTTCAGCTGGCTGAATTGGATCAGATTGGTACAACTTAGTTTAGTACTTTTTATTTCAATCACCACTTCAGCCAGCGTATCCATGATGGAATCATATAATCTCCACACCTGTGTGCAGGCCACAAACTGGCGCGGTGCAAAGAATTTTTTAAAAAAATATGTGGTGCACGTGCCGCCCTATGTAATGTGTTTGGCCCTGTAATGAACACAAACCCAATGTTTGTGTTGCCTCTCAAGCGCGTTGAGGTGGGCGGCTGCTTCTGCCCACTTCTGGTCCCAAGCAGGGCTGTAGCCTGTGGCTGGGATGTTGGACTCCAGGTCTGCCAACTCTGCCAGAGTGCGCGAGATGATGGCCAATGTAGCTCATGAGCATCAGGAGGAGAGGTGGCGAGGCCTTGAGTCTGGCAATATTCAACATCCCTAAAGTGAAGGCTTCCCCCAATGCACCTTAGGTGTGAGGGGGTGGGCACCTGGCCCACCAGCCTCCTCTGTATCCCCACGGGCCTTCATTGTGGCTTGGGTGTTTGCAGCAACCCTATCAGTAGTTTTGTCAATTTTAGCAGACAGGTTTGTGTTGGCTTTTGCCTTCACTTTTTGTTTCCCCATTGTTGACCAAATTTTTTGTGGTGCGGATGAGTTTGGTGCACCAACGTTTGTGTCAAAAAAATTTTCAGTTAGGTTGGAGACCAAGTTGGTTTTAATCAGGGCTTGGTTGCAAAGGTCTGGTGAGATCGAGTTGCCCATTGGATCCTCAGATTGGGTGGCCCAATCAGCTTGGGCATCCCAATCTGATTGGTTGAGGGATTCCCAAGTTGCTTCTGCCACGAAGGTTTTGATGTCCTCCTGGCATTGGGAGTGTGGGATAGTGGAGGCAACTTTGGCCACTTCCTTGGCTGCGCCCTGTGGGCCTGTTTGGCCTTTTTTTGCTCTTGAGGGGATACAGGCTTTACTAGTAGGTAGCAGCCTTGTGCTCCCCATAGGAAGGCCTCTTTGGTATTGGTGGTTGGTTCATAGTGAGCCTCCCTGCTGGCCATGGCCACCAAGGGGTGCTCTTGGAATGTGATGCCCTCCTTGGTGGGACATGCATGTGCCTTATGGCTGAACGCATCACAGTGGGTGCAGATGGGGGTGCGCTGTCTACGGTTACCCAGAAAGGGTGGGTGGTATGCCCTTCAATATTGATATAAGTGGAGTCAGGATCTGGGTTAGGTCCTTTGCGATCTCCTCAGTTGGAGTCAGAACTGCAATGGCATTGCCAGTGCACAGGTGTGGCATCAGCATAAAGCGTTGCATCTTGAAGGATTGTATTTCATTGTATATGGTGAGACCTCTTTCAGGTGCTGCTCCAGAATGGCACGCTTAACTGTAGTGGGCAAAAAGTCAAATGTGAGGAAAATTTGGTTTGATTTTGTCCATCTGGTGCGCTTGGTTTTGATGACCCATTGCCCTTTGGGGAGGTCAATCACTATGCACACCACAGCAGCTTCATCTGCTGCCTCCTTGTTTTTGAAACTGAGATCCAGCCAACTGCGTGACATGGAGTGAGGTGCAGCGTACACCGCGGTGGGGAAAAAGGTGTGCACATCCCCACAAAATTTTTCCCACAGGGCTGTTTGTTGGATATCCAGAAACACCCAGACTCCGTATTCCACCAACAAGAGTGGTTAAGAGTGCAGCGTGTTGATGTACTGGTTACATTGTGCCTGCCAAGCGAGGATTTCTGGGGAAATAGTAACTTCCAGTTTTTTATTTTTGTCTAATCCACCAGTTTCTCTGGGCATTTTCAAATGTTGGAGGTTGCAGGCCTACCACCTGTGCCTCTTACCTTAATTGCCCAACTGCTCCCTGACATGGGCGCAGATTAATCTCCTCTGTGAGATTATCAAACTATATTCAGACTTGAATTGAATAAGTTGCAAAAGTGATTGCAACGAGAGAGAAAAGTTAAATATTTTATCTATGTAACTAAAAAACTAATAAAGTGCTTACCTTTGAGCTAAAATAATAAAACTGCAATTTAAGTGGGGATAATTAAAACAACAATTAGTGAATATTTTTCTTTAATCCTAATTAACTAAAAACTATAAAGTGCTTACCGTTGCATCAAAATTACAATTCTGAAATTTAAGCAGGATAATCAAAATGACAATCTAGTGAATGAATTTCTAAATACTAAATTTGTCAAAAACTAATATGTACTTACCTTTGCATTGAATTTACAATTCTACAATTTAAGCAAGGATAAATCAACAATCTAGTCAATGTTTTCCCTAAAAAATAAATAACTAAAAATTAAAAAGTGCTTACCTTTGATATGAAAATACAAATTTTAAATTTAAGTGGGGACAATCAAAACTACAATCTAGTGAATGTTTTTTAAATCTTTATTGGACATTTACCTTTGCAGTCTAAAGATAAGAATGCTGTAGGTCAAGTTCTGCCAAAAAAGGAAAGTGTCAGCCAAACAATATTCTGATGTTGTTAAGAGCTTGTTTATTAAAATTACAAATAAAAAGTCAAGGGAATCAGCCAAAAGTCTTTGGCTAATTCTCGGTGGAACCCTGTTAATCAGGGAAACACCAGTTTGAAACCTGTATGAGCACTAATAAAATTGGCTGGTCAGATTACTCCAACCTCACCACAGACTTTGGGGGAATCATCAGAAGGCACTCCCCCAACCCCAATGAAGTCCCTCAATGCACCTGCGCAGGACCCCCCTTTTATAGGCTTGGTGGGGGTCCCCCAAGGTGCAAGACTTTTCTTGGGTGGTGATTGGCTCAAGTTTATAAAGACATTATCTCATGGGTCTGTTTGGGCTAATCAGAATTCCTCTTCCTTCACTCCTCTGCCCTGATGCAAGTTCCCAAGTCATGATATGCTATTCCTGCATATTTCCTAATTTGGACTCATACAGGCTATTCTGAACATATTACCAAATTCCCCCTTGGCCTTCAAAATTACTTTAAATACTAGATAGTCGGAGGTCAAGGAGTATTGTTTTCCCCTTATTACATGCTTAATAAAACTATAAAAACCCATTTTATTAGCACTTTAGTTATTAATTAAAATTTTATAAACCTTTGTGGAATCCAGCCGGCGTCAAGCATCAAGCAAGCACAAATCAGCTGGATTCCCATAAAATGGTGCTCTCTACAGGGGATCCCTGTATTACTAGAATTATTGCTCTGGAGGAGCAACTTGTCAATGTTTTATCCCGCCTTAAGGAGCTTGATCAGCGCCCTTCCAGTTTCCCCCTTGTGAAAAAATTCACTCCTGGCAAAAGAAACGTCCATACATTTTTTTATGTTTATGAAGCTGCCATGTATGGCTTCACTGATACCCAAAAAGTTCAAAACATCCTTCCCTGTTTAAGCCTCCTAGCACAAGAAACGATAGTTCCTTACCTGAATCCTTCGCTCACCTGGGTAAAGGTGAAGAAGGATCTTGTGGCTGAATTTGGATCCAAACAGAGTCTACTCAGGGAAAAACAGGCCTTTCTGCGCCTTAGTATGTATGAGTATGAACCACTCCTTGCCTTTGCTGAACGGTTTTACCTCACTGCGCAAAGGTTAATGGCCTCTAACATGCTCACCCTGGATGATGCTATAGCTGCCCTTCTAACTGGGTTAGCTTCTCAGCCCTCTCTAGCTAGGCATATTATATCAGTGAAACGTCATTTCCAAAATATCCGTGATCTAAAGGAGGCGTTGATAGATGTTGCCGATTTTCAATCATGTGCAACAAAAAAGGAAGAAGAAGCAATCAACCAGCTCATACTATTGAGGAGTTACCGCTAGTTGATCAGTTGAGACCTGCTCCCTCTGTGCAACCTAAAAAGGTTACCACTCTTGCTTATGAATCAAAGCCCTGTAAGGTAGTAACAACCATCCGTCTGCACCAGCTCACTAAAGCTGCTGTGCCTACCCCTTCAGCTAAGTTGGTAAAGGCGTGCCTTAAGGCTATTCACTCTCCTACCTCCATCGTGGCCTTGCCAGTTGTTGAGAATACCCCTGGGGACAAATCTGAGGGGGGTTATGATGACTTTGGTTATTAAATACTTGGAGCCCCCGCAGAGGTAGAGGTTTCTGATCACTTGAACGCTGGAGGAGTAGACAAGACCACCATACTTGAGGAAACGTACCTCAGTCAAATCTTAGGGTGTCCACAAGTGATTGACACTGCCAGCGATGGTAATCAATTCTTAGTTAGATTGATTCAAACTCTTCAGCGTGTTCATCCCTTACAAATAATCATGAATAACTACCCTGAGACTGCTAAAAAACTCTTCTCCACCTTAAGGCTCAAGGAGGTTTTAGCCTTGTCACCTAACTTTAAAGGAACCTTCACTAAGGTTGAAGTAGTCATTCAAAAGGTCCGTATCTTGGCCACCTTGGTTTCTGGCTCCCCAGTCAACGTGATCTCCACTAGGATTACTAAGAAGATCAAGTTAGCGCTTGACTTGGAGTACATGAAGGAGTTTGGAACGGCTGGCCCCAACAATACCCGTGCTATTAGGGCATATTCCTCTCTTCCTATTCGAGTTGAGAAGCTTATATTATCAGCCCCTGCTGTGGCTTTGGATAACAATTTGTATGATATGCTCATAGGCACTCAGTTTATGATTGAGTATGATGGAATAATTAATCTGAAGCAAGGTTACCTCTCATTACTCAACTATGAATTCCCATTAGTCTTATCCAAGTAAAAGTCCAGTAAGCATGAGTACTCTTGCCTGGTTAAATACCCCCTCTCAGAGATACTTTTGTCATATACCACTTCTGGGCGCAACATCAAGAAGTTGCCTGATTCATTGGATGCTAGAGAGGGTATCCCTTTTTATACTGCAGATGAGGTCATAATCAAGCCTGGTGAACAATGAGTGGTTGACACAAAAATTACGCTTCATATCCCACGCCACTGTTTGTTGCACCTTGTTAGTATTGATGGCGTCAGTCCCTTGGAGCCTCGGGTATTTCCTGGTATTCTTGACCCAGCCTACCAGAGGCCCATATGCTGCTGTTGGGAAACCTCACCTCAAAAGACATAGCTGTGAAAAAACGCCAGGAGATTGGCAGAGGATTGTTAGTCCCTGTGGAAGATATTGAACAGATTCACTCCATTGGCTCTATGATGGATATGGGCCTGCCAACTGATAACCTGGTGTGTACCTTGCCTAATGTCCATATTTCAGATGAGCTGACCCCAGATGAGCTGGACAAAGTTCATACTCTCCTTTAAGACTATAGTGACATATTCATTAAATCATATATCGATTATGGTCACATTAAGGGCCGGTGCCACTCCTTGATGTGGGTGATACCCATCCCATTTGGTCAAAACCCTACCACAAGTCCAAGGTAGAAGAACAGCAAATGAGGACAAAACTTCAGCAGTTACTCGATGTGGGGTTGTTAGTGCCTTCACAAAGCCCCTGATCTTCCCCTCTCTTGTTAATAAAAAAGAAGAATGGAGGACATCGGATAGTCATGGATTACTGCAGGTTAAATAGCCTCACAAAGAAGGATAGCTATCCTCTTCCTCATATTAATGATGCCTTGGCCCAACTCTCAGGCTCTAATTTCTTTTCTGCCTTGGACTTATCTAGTGGCTATTGGCAAATGGACCTTTCTCCTCAATAGCAAGAGAAATGCGCTCTTATTTGTAGTGAAGGTCTCTTCCAACCCATACAGTTACCTCAAGGGTTGTGCAACGCGCCTGCCTCTTTTCAGCGGGCAATGGATCACATTTTACGGGACCTAAAGTTAATTTGTGTCATCATATACCTTGATGATATCATAGTATTCTCACAGACCTTCCATGAACATCTTGATCATGTGAAGGAGGTGTTTAAAAGATTATGCAAGCCGAATATCAAGTTGAAGTCTTCAAAATGTACTTTCTTCCAAAAGAAATTGGATTTCTTTGGACACTCTATTTCCTAAAAAGGAATCCAACCCATGGTAGATAAGGTTGAAGCAATTTCAAAGATGCCTCCCCCTAAGAACCTACAAGACATTCAGGTATTTCTAGGGATGATGGGATATTATCATCAGTTTATCCCTAAGTTTTCTCATCTCAGTGAACCTCTAGTCCGCCTATTAACCAAGAACATTCCTTTCCAATGAGGTGAAGAACAGAAGGCTGCTTTTGGGACGCTGAAGCAACTGCTGCAACAACGCCCTATTCTACGGCACCCAGATTATAATAAACCTTTCATCTTATTCAAAGATGCTTTGGACTATGCCATTGGGGCCATCTTAGCCCAGTTGGATGAAAACGAAGTAGATCATCCTGTTTCTTACTTCAGTATGATGATGTCAAAGGCTGAACGAAACTACAACGTCACAGAAAAGGAGTGCCTTGCTGTTCCGTTGGCTGTAAAGCACTACCACCCTTTCCTATATGGAACTGCCTTCACTTTAGTTAAAGACCACGCATCTCTAAAGTGGTTACAGAATATGAAGGATTCGACTGGTTGGCTAGCTCGCTGAGCTCTCAAGCTCCAGCCTAATGACATGAGGATTGAACACCGTGCTGGAACCCATCACTTGAGTGTTGATGGGTTGACCTGTCTACCAGTCCTTCACTTGGATAATAGTGAAGCAGAAAGGGTACATGACCTTTTAATGACCACCAGTGAATGGGAGGATGAGGATATCCAGTTCAGTAAATGTTAGCCTGGAACTCCCATAATACTAAAGTTGAAAATGGAAAGTTGTATAAGGGTGGGGACTAAATGGCTACCTTACCTTTGACCTTCGGAACGTGTACCTGCTATCTTAGAAGCACATTCTACCCTAGGTCATGGAGGGGCAAGAAAAACCTATGAATGGATTAAGGATCAGTTCTACTGGGATGGAATGATAGAATCTATCATTGATGTTTTGGAAGCCTGCCTTACTTGTAAGAAGCAATCTGGCTTTAAGTCTATATACCAATATCGTCCAACTACCCCGCAACAACCATTCCATACCATCAGCTTGGATGTAATAACTCCTTTCCTCAGTCTACAAGTGGGAACAATTTATCCTAGTAGCTATTGACCACTCTCTAAGTGGATTGAAGCTGTGGCTCTTCCTGCTCAAACAGCTAAGGTCAACGCCACCTTTTTACATCAACCCATCTTCAACTGTTACGGTTGCCCCTCAAGTACTACTCTGTAATAATGGCAAGAACTTCACCTCCAGAGTAGTCAAGATTCTAGCCACTTCTATGGGAGCACAACAACTCTTCTCTACTCCATATAATCCCTCCACTAAGGGAACAGTGGAAAGATAAAATAGAACCTTGGGTTCCATTCTGCGAAAGCTGGCCTCATCTGATCCTCTTCACTGGGATTAATATTTGCATAGTGCTCTTATGGCATACCAGATTAGCTATCACCGGATTTTGAAAATGTCACCATTCTGAGTCTTGTATGGGCGGGAACCAGGCATACCTGCCCTCTTAGCTAAGGATGTATTCTCTTCTAGTTTTGAGGAACCAGAGAAAGTTATGAAAAATTGGCTCAACGTATATTTCAACTTCAATCCAAAGCTATGAACAACCTAGCCACAACAATAACAAGAGAAGGGAAGGCTGCAAATGAGTCCCAAACCCCATTATCCACTTTCCAAGTTTCTGACATGGTGTTATACTACCATAACTGCATCACCTCTAGAAGCGGTAAACTTGGAACGATCTGGGAGGGTTCTTTTACCATTGTCTACAAGAGAGGAAACAAGTACTCTATCAAAAATCTAGCTACTGGTATCACTATTAATCACATACATGGCTGTTTCCTTCAACCCTACTCACCCCCCAACATTCTTGAGGGGGTGATGTTTGACATTTACCTTTGCAGACTAAAGATAAAATGCTGTAGGTTGAGTTCTGCCAAAAAAGGGAAATGTCAGCCAAACAATATTCTGATGTTGTTAAGAGCTTGTTTATAAAAATTACAAATAAAAAAGTCAAGGGAATCAGCCAAAAGTCCCAGCCAATTCTTGGTGGAACCCCGTTAATCAGGGAAACACCAGTTCGAAAACCTGTATGGGCACTAATAAAATTGGCTGGTCAGATTACTCTGACCTCACCACAGACTTTGGGGGAATCATCAGAAGGCACTCCCCAACCCCAATGAAGTCCCTCAATGCACCTGCGCAGGACCCCCCCTTTTATAGGCTTGGTGGGGGTCCCCCAAGGTGCAAGACTTTTCTTGGGTGGTGATTGGCTCAAGTTTATAAAGACATTATCTCATGGGTCTGTTTGGGCTAATCAGAATTCCTCTTCCTTCACTCCTCTGCCCTGATGCAAGTTCCCAAGTCATGATACGCTATTCCTGAATATTTCCTAATTTGGACTCATACAGGCTATTCTGAACATATTACCAAATTCCCCCTTATTCTAAAAAATTACTTTAAATACTAGATAGTCAGAGGTCAAGGAGTATTGTTTCCCCTTATTGCGTGCTTGATAAAACCATAAAAACCCATTTTTATTAGCACTTTAGTTATTAATTAAGATTTTTATAAAACTTTGTGGAATCCAGCAGGCGTCAAGCATCAAGCAAGCACAAATCAGCTGGATTCCCACAATATTTAATAACCATTAACTAAAAAGTGCTTACCTTTGATTTGAAACTATTATAATTCTGCAATTTACATGAGGATAATTACTGTAAACAAATATCTAATGAGTAAATTTCCTAAATAACTAAAACCTATTGAAGTGCTTATCTTTGCATTGAGTCTCATAATTCTGCTCAAAGTGGAGGTGTTATACTATATCTAATAAATAATATTTAATCTTTATTTAAAAACTTTTATTCTGCTGCCTCCCCAATTTTGATTCCAATACAGGAACTTTAGGTAGGGGACAATTATGACTGTGTTGGCATTGCACACCAATGCCCCAAACTGAGATAGCAAATAGCAAAGGCAGTCCATGGAGTCCCTGGCCTTTCATACGCCGCGCATGGAGGTTTTCCAGATTTTATCCTCCTTTCCAATTCATTTGATTTCCCATTAATTGGTGCAGTATTGTCCCCAGGTCAGCCCACCTCAAATAAAATTAAGATAGAAGATAAAAACTTTTATTTTAATACTTAGGGTGATATTTATTGTTGGAAATAACTTACCTAAAAAATGTGATGGCTATTTATGCATCATTATGTTAATAGTTTTAAGAAAGTAATTCCTAACAATAACTTATGGTAAGATCATCAGTGGAGTTTAAATTAGTTGTAATTTGATTGGTTAAAATTTGTGTTTAAGTTTTTAAATATCTTTATATACTAAAGATTAGATTTGAAAAATCTCATGTTGAATCATTATATATCTATATAATAGATTATTAGTATTGGAGAATCATAGAATCAGAGGGGGTGGAAGGCGAGTCAGTAGGGCATATGGCTACCAACCTGAAGGTTGCAGGTTCAATTTCCGCCCTTTGCACATCAATCAGGGTGCCAATCAAAGGAAGCTATTGGCGGTTAGTAAGTCTAATAACACGAAAACATTCCCTATGATGTAACCAGAAGAATTTGAGTCCCAATCTGGAGGTGGAAAAATTTTCTTTGATGGAGTTGACCCTGTTCAGGTTTCATGTCGTTTCTTTTTTTCATTTTTTTCTTTTGGTAATGCCTATCCCCTGGTCAGCTTGCCTTGGTTAAATAAAAAAATCAGAGAATCAGATTTACCTTGTTTCTTAGAATCTCTGATATCTCCAATTAGTTGTTATTTCACCAGGTTGGGGGTGCAAAAGCTATGTATATGAAAGATAATTTGCCCTACTAACAAAATCTCAAAATCTGATTATGATCATTTTAAGCTTTATATCACCATTGATTTAAACCACTAAATCACACCTTAATAAAATTTAAATTAAATTAACTTAAAGATCAAAATTATTAAATAATTCAGACTTAGCACTGCTATTAGCTAATCAATTTTTGACATCATAAACCAAAATAAAAAGCCACAAAACCCTCCAAAACAACACTCTGAGCTTAAAAGGGTGACCCCAAAAAATTGCACATGAATCTCAACTCTTAGCTGCAGGTGTTGAAGATTTAGATACAAAATTATAATATTAAAAAGTTATATTATATTAAACTTTTTATTAATTTATATTTATGATAAAATATTATTTATATTACATTATATTATAGCATTTGTTAATATAGTTCAACACATTTATGGTGATTTTGGACAATTGGGACAACATATTATATTTTTAGTATTTTTTCTCGCTTCTTAGCATTTAGCAATTTGTCAATATTCATATTTTGGCCCCGTGAGAAACTCAACTGAATCACACTGAGTGACAAAAGTGTTAGTTTTGGGTAAATAGATGGTGATCTTATATTGATTCAATAGAATTTGTTTTCTTAATCTCATCAGTACCCATCAACCAGTATAAAAAGAATTGATTAGGAACATCTGGTAAACTCTAAACCCATAAATAATCTGTCAAACTGGGTATCAATAAGAATTAGCCTAAACTTTTCTTTTCTTTTTATCTTTCTGTTTATTTGTTTTTATATGATATATTATCATATGAATAAATAAACCAAAATCCTTAAACTTTTTAAAAAAATTATAAAGTTTGGGTTTAGTGATATATTACTTTTAATAACATTATATGAATTTTAATGTCCTTTCTCTATAAACTATAAAATTATAAATTTTAATGGGATTATATAGCAATTTAGCTTAGCATTTTGATTCGATTTATTTGAGGTATGCTGACCAGGGGACAGACAGTACCAATCACAACACTCAAAACGGCAAAACAAACTACTAACCAGGTGGGAAGCAGAAACTGCTTAACCCACCATGGCAGAGGGTGAGGAGGGGTTGGGGGTTGGTTTTCAGAAAGACCCACCTCGATCAAGGGGTGTTGGTTACAGTACCAGATCAGAGCAGAGAGCCAGGGCGTTGGGGCATCTGCATAGTGGGGGCTGAGGTCAGCGTAGTAGGAGTTTTCCACTTCTGCATCAAGATAATGATGGGAAAGTGTTTCAACAAAAGCTGCGAGGAGAACTTCAGCTTCTTTGCGGGCTTCAGGAAGTTGGGTGAAAAGGGAGATACTGTGGCAGGTGATTTTGGCTGAGGGGTTGAATGAAGCAAGCGTTGTGACATTCATAACAGCGATTTCAGCATCATCAAATAGTTTTGAGATGTCACTGCAGGGAGATTCAGGGAAGTTGGGGGGGGGAAGAAGATGGTGGGCAGGCCATGCTGGAGCTGAGCCACTGACTGGGCCACCGCGGTGCATAGTTTTGGGCAATGAGGAGAGGCCACCGCAGCTAAGGCGAGCTGGTGGTCACTTTGGAAGGGGGCTGTATTGGGTAGAGGAGCGAAATGGCGAGGGGTAGGGGTTTCATCGAAGTCGGGAAGGAAAAATTCTGCCCAACCATAATCGCCATGGCAGAGAGGTTGACCTGTATGCTTACTAATGAGGATATTACCTGATTCGTCAGTTTCAGCCAATAGATCCCATGAATTTTGGTTCATTGGAATAGTGGCATTTAAATTTGAGTGGGTAGGATTGGGCGAATGGGCAGCTGCTTTGGTGTGAATGTTGGTCCAAGCATTGCTCTGATTGGCTGGCTTAGATTTAGGTGGGAGAGTGAGGATGGAGGTTTTGGGTGGGGCTGATTTTCCATGTGGGCCCACTGAACGAGATTGGAGGGTGGGAGGGGGCAGCAAAGTGCCCCATACTGAACCTCCAGAGGGGGCTCAGAAGTTGCATCAGCGGATTTGGCCTTAGGGCACGCTCTTTTTGCATGGTCGATGCCAAAGCAGAGGGAACAAATCTGCCTACCATTATCGACCCGAGCCCAAAAGAAATGATCTGGCGCTGCAGCCACACTAGCGCGGGGTGGGATTTGTTGGGCTATGGTAGGGTGGTGTGGTATGATGGTGGCTGTTGCACGAGGAGCAGCAAGGCGTTCTGCACCAGATGGAATGGCAAAGATGAGGTTGGGCTGAGTGCCATAAGCCATGAGCCCTGCGACCAACTGGTCATACAAAACCTGGGGTGGAAGGTGGGATGGGAGATTTGCAAAGGATACCACTAGCGTGGTGTCTGAAGGGAGGCGAGTACGGGTTGTGGGAATGGGGTTTTTTTTTATAAATTAGAGGAGTTTGTGCTGCCGCTTCAGCATCCTCCTCAGATTGGAACCCAACGTCAAAGTAGCCCTTAAAAGGGCGGAAGTCTATAAAGCCAGCTGGCGCAAAGGCTGTAGTGGCTAGGTCAATAATTGCCTTATCAGCATATGGGAACAAACGCCCATAGTCCACTCTGAGGCAATAGCGGATAGCAGAGCGAGGGAGGGCGAGAGGATGGGGGCAAGAAGGGTGGACGCGCGCCAGGTGGAGCGCTAAGTCCCGTGGGGGGACAAAACGGTTGGAAGCAGTGGGCGGGCTGTTTGAACCCGTCTGAACGCGCTTGCCTGCAGGGCGGAAAACGCTAGGTGGGGGTGCACTGCTTCCCCACACTGGGGTGGCAGGCGGCAGAGCCAAGGACATCAAAGAATAGGTTTTTGGGCAGATGGCTGTAGATAAATAAACTTAAATTTAAAATCGCTCAAAAGTGACTTTGAGCGGTTAAAGAGAGTTTAATTTAGCTTAGCATTTCAAAAACATTTAATTCAATAGTTTCATAGGTTTTGTTAAGTGGTTAACAGTCTTTGGTTGTTTTGTAAATCAAAAATTGGTTTTTGCTGAGTGATAGCTCATTTTTAGCTTATTTGATGGCTCAATAGCTTAATATAAGTGATTGATAGTTTAGTTAATTTGGCAGGCTTAATTAATTTTAACTAAGTGGTTGGAGGGTGGATTATTTAATAGATTTAATAGTTTGTGAACTTATTGATAGCTATCTACCTTTTATAAAATAAAATAATTAGAACCATCTGGTAAGCTATAAACACCATAACAATGCATGGGTATTTTAATGCTAGTTAAGTAATGTTCTACAATTCTCACTCACTTGCCTAAATAAATTAAACTTATCAGGCTTTAAAGGTTTCAGATGTCAGTTAGTACATTATTCAGTGAATGTGTTTTATTAAGCAAATTTATCTGGCGTTGCTAAGGCTTATTAACAAACTCACACTGACATAGCCTATAGGCTGTGACAGCCCTACTCTCAAGCCACTTGGGCTAACAGCTTTGCTGTTGCCCTTGTGGCTGGTGAGTTGGGTATTCTAAGTTTACATATTAATCTATAATAATTACTTGAAACTCTAAAACTGATTTTTACTTTTTTTGGGTGCAAACTTTGGTAAATTATTCAATAATACCTGCTGATATCACCCACTTGCCCAAATAGATTGAATCCATCAGACTTGAGGTATCAGATGTCAGTCAGTCAATATGTCAATGAATGTGTTTTATTAAGTAGATATAAAAAATACATATTAGCATTCTATTCATAAGTATTTAATCTAATTTATTGCGGGGAAGGCCAACCATGGGACGGACACTTCTGAATATGACTCAGGAAAGACAAACTTAGTACCAGGGGAGGCACCCAAGAGAAGCGATGCTATCTCTTGTTGCCAGCGGGAACGCCACTTATGGGGAGGGGGAGGGAATGTGTGTAGGGGACGTAGCCACTATTGAGCACGTGTGGAGGAAGGGGTCTGATTTGATGAACCAGACTGGGAACCAGAAGGAGACCAGATGTCAGCAACGCGTTGGGAGGTATCCAAACATCCATGCTTGGAAGTGGTCCACCAAATGAGACCGGAATCTGTGGACAGTTTCTGGGAGGGTGGGGGTGGAGCCTGCGATGGCATTTAAGACAATCGTGTGGATAGTCCACATGGCGACTGCAACCACCAGAGCATGGAGGGAGGGTGGAAGGGAGGAGGTTATTGATAGAGCAAACATATCTCTTGACAGACTGAAGGGATGCGTTTGATCCTGTATAGCAGTTGTTGAACTTCACGCCATATCACTTTAGAGGTGGGGCACTTCTCCAGACGGTGGAACAGCGTTCCATACTGGCCACACATGACACAGGATGAGTTTAAAGCGTTAGAGCGCTCAGCTGTATGATACACCCGGCTCAGGCAGCGCCACACATGGGAGCGGACTTGAGGCTGCAACAGAGGATGGTGTGCGTATTTCCATATAGTTTTTGGGTCTCAGTGGAATAAGGGATGTCCACTATGTCCAGGTAGTCCACCCTGGATAGGACATGGGGCCGAATGGGGATCACGCCATCATGGATGGGTAGCCCTGTACCTCTTGTGTGAACTGAGGAGAGGGGCGGCCTCTTCAGGTTGTATGTCCGCTAATACAAATTCTCCACTATGCGCTTCGCATGGAGAGTAGGATTCATTTGTAGTGGGTTTTAGTCCCGTGAGGACCTGTTACCGATGTGTGTGATGCGAGGTATTTCATCAGGGAGTGGGGGTTTGCTGGATTGTTGATGCCCAAGGCTCAGGAGAAGTTGGAGCGGGCCGCGTGGGACCAGTGTTGGGATGGGAGTGTAGGAGCGGTGACAGCTGCGATCCAGGTGCCCAGGATCTTGGCAGCATGGGCTTTGAAGTCAAGCAGGCCCATGCCACCTTGATGATGAGGGCCAAACATGACCTCTAGCCGTACTGGTGGAGGGCGGCCTGACCAAAGCTATCCTTGCAGTAAGGCATACAGGGATTTGAAGAAGCTTGGGGATAAGGGGATGGCGTGGGCTCAAAACCAGACTTTGGATAGGAGCATAGAGTTGGCTAGAACAACCCTGCCAGTGAGGGTTTAGGGTGGGCTCTGAGAGAGGCGATTCGCTTTGTCACATTATCCAGAATACAGCACTCCATTACTGCTGACGCGTATCCGCCTGCCTCCATCCACATGCCCAGATTGCGCACCAGTCCTATGGTAGGACGTGGCACGAAGGAGAGCACCAGTGGGGTGGTGTGTGTTGAGTTAGTAAGGCGTGGGCGAGCAGATGGGCCAGGTTGGGAACTAATTGCTGGGGCCCAGCAGTTCTGAAACTGACCAAGGAGGATGATTTCAGTTTTGGAGGCGTTCAGTGCCGCGTTGCTTACCCGGGAATATTCCTGGATGAGAGCTTCAAGCGCGCATGCATCTTGATTATTAGACACCCCCACCACACAATCATCTGCAAACGCCAATATTTTGACTGGGGCTTGGCCTGGCATATGGACCCCAGTGAGTTGGGCATTCACATTTCGCAGTAGTGGGTCAAGGGTGAAGTTGTATAAGAGTGGGATGAGGGGGTCTCCTTGTCGCAAGCCCCTTTGAGGGCGGACTACTTCCGTTAGGAAGCCAGGGCCACACACTGCCATTGTTGCAGATTCTGTGAGCAGCATCACCCAGTTGATGAAGCGAGGGGTAGGCGGAATTGATGGAGGCAGGCCCTTAGGTATTCCCAGTTTACTCTATCATAGGCCTTGTGTTTTTCCAAGAATACCAGTGCTCCTGAGGCTGTGGACTGACATGCATTAGCCACGGAGTGCACGTTATCCCAAATCGACCTTCTAGGGATGAAACCAAATTGTTCTGGGATGATGATGGCAGATGCTACAGTCCCTAAACGGTTAGCCATGATTTTTGTTAAAATTTTGGTGTCTGTGTTTGTTAGAGAAATGGGGCGCCAGTTGGCTAAGTTAAGCTTATCCCCTTTTTTTGTAGAGTATGACAGTAAAGGCCTCATGTCCTCCTGGTAGGAGGCGCGTTTCCAACAGGCTTTGGTTAAGTGAGGCAAGCAGAAGTGGGGATATATATTTGAAATATTTTTTGTAGAACTCATATGGAATGCCATCTGGGCCTGGGCATTTTTGGTTCGGCGCACCACGAATGGCTGTCCATAATTCATTTGGAGTAATAAAATTCATTATTTCCAGGTATCGGAAAATGGTGCAGATATGAGCTTGGGTGAGAAATTCTGCCACTTCGGCTGGCTGAATTGGTTTGGCTCAGTATAACTTGGAGTAATATTTTTGCATTTTGATTGCCACTTCAGCCAGTGTGTCCACAATGGAATTATCTGATCTTCGCACCTGTGTGCAGGCCACGCTCTGGCATGGTGTGAAATTTTTTTTAAAAAATATGTGGTGCACTTGTCACCTTTAGTGATGCATGTGGCCCTGTATTGGACACAAACCCGATGTTTATGTTGCCTTTCGAGTGCGTTGAGGTGGGCGGCTGCCTCTGCCCACTTCCAGCACCATGCAGGGCTGTATCCTGAATCTAGAATGTTGGACTCCAAGTGGGCCAATTCTGCCAGAGCGCGTGAGATAACTGCCGATGTGGCTCATGAGCATCTGGAGGAGAGATGGCGATAGTGGCAGATGGTGTCCTCTTTAAAAGCTGCCCATGTGGAAATGAGGTCCGCGCAAAATGGTGTAACAAACAATTTTGCCAAAGTTGCCTCTTCCACCCACGTGGAAAATCCTGGTGACGCGAGCTTGGGGGCGTATTTTGCACCAATGTGGGGCCTTAGCAACTATGACCAGTAGGTGGTAGGTTATCAAGACCAGTTGGTGGTCAGAGAATTTCATTTTCGTTGTTTTGAAGTGGGAGATGTGGAATTGGAATTTTGCAGGCATTAGAATAAGGTCAATGCGGGTCATGGACCTTATTTGGCCATTGTGGATGTGGGGATGCATCATGTTTTTGAGCAGTGGGGCATGTCATGGCAATGCATCCATTAACCCAAGGGTGGCCTTTAGAACGCGTAGTTCAATGTGACCCTGTGGGGCGTGGGGTGAGGGGGGCCACCAGTCCATTGGTGAGGTCAGCCAACAGTTCATGTCGCCGACTAGGAAAGAATCGGGGGTAGCAGGAGGGATTTGACCGATGAGAAAAATTCCCAATGCTCGTGTGCACCATTTGGGGCATAGATGTATATGATTGTGTGTGCTACGTCAGCCCATAAGAAGGTGACGGCGAGCACTCAGCCATTTAGGAATGTTTCTGAGGATGTGAATTTGAAAAAGTTATTTTTCTGAATTAGCACCCCACAGTGCTTTGACCAAAAGGATAGGGATGGGAGGAGCATTGTTTTCCAAGCTACCTCAGAACCTTGTAGACAGTGGGACTCCTGGATGGCAAGGATATCCACTGGTGAATTGTGTTGTAAAAGACTCAGTTTCCTAGCCCAGGATGGGGAGGCCTTGAGTCCGGTGATATTCAATGTCCCTAGAGTGAAGGTTTCCCCCATCGCACCTTAGGTGTGAGGGGGTGGGCCCCTGGGCCCACCAGCATCTTCTTGGTCCCCATGGGCTTTCACAGCAGCATGGGTGTTAGCAGCAATGCTATTGGAGTTTTTGTTGATTTTTGCAGAAAGAGTCGCGTTGGCTTTGGCCTTCACTTTTTGTTTTCCCGACGTTGGACGAATTTTTTGTGGTGCAGATGAGTTCGGTGCACCGTTGAGCAGGTCAAAAAAATTTTCAGTTGGGATAGGTCCCAAGTTGGTTTCAACTGGAGCTTGGGCACAACGATTGGGTGAGATTGAATCTCCCATCAGATCCTTGGATTGAGTGGCCCACTCGGCATGGGCTTCCCAATCTGATTGGATGATGGAATCCCAAGTTGCTTCTGCCGCGAAGGTCTCCATGTCCTCCTGACATTGTGAGTGTGGGATAGCAGTATTGGCCTTGGCCGTTTCCTTGGCTGCGGGGAGATAGGCTTTACCAATAGGTAGCAGCCTTATGCTCCCCACGAGAAAGCCTCCTTGGTGCTTGCAGTTGGTTTGTAGTGCGCCTCCCCGCTGGCCATGGCCACTGAGGGGTGCTCTTGGAATGTGACGCCCTCCTTGATGGGGCATGTATGCGCCTTATGGCTGAACGCATCACAGTGGGTGCAAATGGGGGGCGCGCTGTCCATGGTCACCTGGAATGGGTGGGTGGTATGCCCTGTGATATCAATAAAAGTGGAGTGTGGGATCTGGGTTAGGTCCTTCACGATCTCCTCAGTTGGGGTTAGAACTGTGATGGCTTTGCCAGTGCACAGGTGTGGCATCACTGTGAAGCATTGCATTTCGAAAGATTGTATTTCGCCATATATGGTGAGACCATCTTTCAGGTGTTGTTCCAAAATATCACGTTTTACTGTAGTAGGCAAAAAGTCAAATGTGAGGAAAATTTGGTTTTGATTTTGTCCATCTGGTGCATTTGGTTTTGATGACCCATTGCCCTTCGGGGAGGTTGACCACTATGTGCACCACTGCAGCCTCATCTGCTGCTTTTTTGCTTTCAAAACCTAGGTTCAGCCAACCGCACGACATGGAGTGAGCTTCAACGTACACTGCAGTCAGGAAAACTTTGTGTACATCTTCACAAAATTTTTCCCATAAGCCGTTTTTGATGTCCAGATACACATGGACTCCAAATTCTACCGACAAAAGTGGCTGGGAGTGTGGCGTGTTGATGTACTGGTTGCATCGTGCTTGCCACACTAGTATCTTTGGGGAAATTGTGATGCCAGTTTTTTAAGATTTTTGTCTATTCCGCCAGATTCTCTGGGGCATTTTTGAACGTTGGAGGCCGCGGGCCTTCCACCTGCTCCTCTTACCTTGCTTGCCCAACTGCTTCGACATGGGCGCAGATTAATCTCCTCTGTGAGATTATCAAACTAGATTTAGTCTTGAATTGAATAGGTTGCAATAGTGATTGCAACGAGAGAGAAAAATTATAGCATTCCATTCATAAGTATTTATAGAATACTTGTGCCAATTTTGGTGATTTTTGTTTATTTGTTTATAATATAATTCATCTTATATACAAAAAAATAAGCAGAATGATACTTTTTTAAAATTTTAAGCAAATTCTAGTTGATACCCATTTACCACATATTTGTTTGTGAGCTCAAAGTTTACCAGATGATTCTGCTCAATTTTTTTAATTGGTAGATGGCTATCAATAAATTAAGAAATCAATATATACTGATGAAAATAAAATTATTAACCACTCAACCAAAAGAAATGAAATTTATGAAATTAACTAGATCATCAATCACTTAACTGAAACCATTAAGCCTATCAAAACAATTAAAATCATTAACTACTTACCAAAACAAATTAATTTGTTAGATCAACAAATCACTAACTCTTTTAATAACCGTTAAGCTTATTAATCAACCCAAAACAACCCAACAACTTGTCAAAACTAAAAAGCTATTGAATCAACCAAATTTAAACTTTTCAGCTGTAACAACATACTGATTACCATCAAAAACATATAAGATTTTCACTTGCTACATATTATTTTTCTTACTATACTACGAAAATTAAAATATCATATCTTATTTAACATCTTCAGTATCTAATGAATATCTATGTAAAATTTCATCTTTCTAGGTTTTATCATTGTTGATATACAGTGATAAGTGAGTGAGTAAGTTAGTGAGTGGGCTTTTACAAATATATTGTGAATATTACAATGGAATTATTTCTTCTGTTAAAACTGTTGAATATGCATCAGTTTTTAATAGCACAGGTGAGCTTATACTATAATTATATAAGTACTATACAAAATTAATGACCTTAGAATAAACAAACATTATAAAACTTATTTATAAAAAAATTTTTATTAATCTAAAGGAAGAGCACAATGTAGTATTGGATACTTGCAGTAGTTCAAGGACTTGCATTGATTGCTTTTGATAATCTTTGGTTTTTGGCTAAACATAGTAAAAACACAATTCCCTTTAAGATGGCGATCTCCTTCTAGTATGCACCCCTTAATCCTTTATTTATATAAGTGCAAGTATTTGATAGCCTAATAGCACTAAGGAATTTCTGGTCATTATCATAATAATCAGAGGATAAAGCTGTTTGATCATTGGCCTCAGGTTAGATTACATCATAATAACAATTGGCCTATTAGAACCAGGATATTAACATATGGCCACAGAGAATTTTAGTAAACCTATTTATTAAGATTTATGACAGCCAATGGCAAATTAGTGATAATAAATAAGTAAAGGTTGCAAAAACCAGGCCTGCAGGGTAGAGTAACTATATTTGATGAACCAAGAGTTGTAACATAAAAGATTAATTATTAATCATCTTATGTGATTATCAGCAATTGGAGACACATTCACAATGTAACTAATATTAACTTAATATTTTATTTAACTGAGGTAAGCTGACCAGGGGACAGGCATTACTGAACTAAAACTAAAATCATTTTTATTTAGCCGAGGTAAGCCAACCAGGGGATGAACATTACCAAATATATGTGAAATTAAGAGAATAATCAACAAATATAAAATTGGGCACCCCAGGGTACTCAAGTTACCCCTGTTGCCAGCGGGACTGCCAGATATGGGAAGCTGGTGCGTTACTCTGAGGGGGTTTCCCCTGCTTGGAGCAGGTGTGAAGGAAAGAGTCTGTGTGGAGGAACCAGAGTGGGAACCATGATTCTATGAGCGCTTTTTGCCTTGGTCTCATATATCCATAGAGCCAGGCTTGGAAGTGCTCTAGTAAGTGGACATGGAATCTGTTAATAATCCCATGAATGGTTGGGACCATGCCCTTGAACACATCTAATGCAATTGTGTGGATAGACTTGGTGACTTGATCTGGCACGCGAAGATGCTCTTTGATATCGAGAATTCCTGTTCATTTTGGATCTTGAGCAGGCGTGCAACTTCCTGCCATATAGCTTTGGTTGGGGGGCATGTTTCTAGGCGGTGATGTAGGGATCCCTCCCCTCCACATACTGCACATGTTTTGTGGAGGGAGTTGGAACGGTCTGCTGTCCTATAAGTCCTTCTCAGACAGCGCCAAGCGTTTGCTCTTATCCTTGGCTGTAGGAGTGGGTGGTGATTCATTTTCCACATTGCCTTATGTGTGGTTAAATCATAAGGAATGTCCAACATATCTAGGTATTCTATCCTAGCTATGTTTAAGGGTTGTAGCGAGCATATCCCTCTGGGGGTGGTTTTCTGGGTTTCTTAATTTGAATTGGGGGCTGGGTCGTCCCCTTCCCTGTATAGTATTCATGTTCTCTATGGTCCATCCCATATAGCGGATAGTTTGGAGGATATGTTTGAAATGAGGGGAGGTTCCATGTGGTCCCGTTGTAGTAGGTTTCTTGGAAAGGTATGAAAGTAGTCTGGGTGGACTATGTGGGTTTGTTAATTTGAGCGCCTGTGCAAAGTTAGTCCTTGCTGCTCTGAACCAATGTTGTTGTGGGAGGTCTGGAGCAAGGACTTCCTTTATCCATGTACCTAGGATGTGATTGGCATGGCTTTCGAAATCTATTAGTCCCATGCCTCCGCTTGAGCGTGGGCCAAATAGTGTTTCCATCCGTATAGGAGGGTGAGAGCCAGGCCACAGCCAGCCCTGGATAAGCGCGAAGATTATGGTTATAAAAGTAGGTGAGAAGGCGATCGCATGGGCCTGGTACCACAGTATTGGGAAAATGAGCGAGTTAGCAACTGTAACTCATCCTGTTAATCCTGGGGTTCTTCCCTTGAGGGAGGCGACGTGTTTGGATACCCATTGTAGCAGGTTACTTTCCATTGTCTCATTAGCATATCCCCCTGATTCTAGCCAGATTCCAAGGTGTCAGACAGGAGTGGTGGTGGGAGGTGTTGTAAAGGGTAAAATGATTGGGTTTTTTCTTCATGTGTTGGTATGAGGTTCTGATGTTGTGGCCCAATTGTTTGTGTATTTGCCTAAGAGGATGATTTCATTCTTCCTTTTGTTGATCTATGCATTGCTCACCTTGGAGTATTCCTCTAGAGTTCGTTCCAGCTGTTGGGCATCTTCATTATTTGCTAACCTACTATGCAGTCATCCGCAAAGGCAAGTATCTTGACTGTTGGTTGTCCTTGTGAAGATCCCCATGAGATGTGAGTCAGTTACTTGGAGGAATGGGTCAAAGCTGAAAATGTATAGCAGTGGGTCGAGAGGATCCTCTTGTTTAAGCCCTCTGAGTGGTTTAGTCTTGTTTGTTAGGAATCCAGGACCACATACAGCCATGGTTGCAGATTCTGTTAAGAGCATCGCCCATCTTATGAATCTTGGTGGGAGATTGAAGGCATGTAGACATTCCTTTAGGTATGGCCAGCTAACATGGTCATACGCCTTTTCCTGATCCAAGAAGACCAGGGCACCAGTTGCTTTGGATTGGCAAATATTTGCAACAGGGTGAATGTTGTTCCAGATTGAACGCCCTGGTATGAACCCAAACTGGTTGGGTGATAGGACATCAGAAGCAATTGCACCTAATCTGGCTGCTAAAATTTTTGTTAGAATTTTTGTGTCAGTATTGAGAGTGCAATTGGGCGCCAGTTGGCCAGGTCCAACTTGTCACCCTTTTTATACAGAGTTATAACGTAGGATTCTTGTCCTCCTGGTAATAGGCGTGTTTCCAACAAGCTTTGGTTCATAGATGCCAATAGAATGGGGGGCGATTTGTTGAAAATATTTTTTGTAAAATTCGTAGGGTATCCCACCAGGCCCTGGGCATTTCCTATGAGGTGCACCGCGAATTGTCTCCCAAAGTTCCTTCCATGTAATAAGGGATAGTATATTGTAATTCGGTGGTGTAATTTGTATCTCGGCAGTTTGAATAAATTCTTTTATTTTTTGTAAATCTGTTGGCGTTTTGCGATATAATTTGGTGAAATAATGGTGTAATTCCGCCTTGACCTCCTCAGAGTCAGTTGCCACGGTGTCATTGGTCTTGTAGACCTGTGTGCACGAGGGCTGGTTTCCGCGGGAGTGGAATTGGCAGAAAAAGTATGTTGAACAGGCTTTGCCTTCCTTTATGAACTTAACTTTGTTCAATATTTTTGATTCTGTGTTGGTGTTCAAAGATGAGATTGTTAAGTTGGGCTGAAATTTCTGCCCATTTGCATCCCCAGTTAGGGCTATAGCCAGATCTCAGAGTATTTATTTCCAGGTGGTCTAGTTCCGCCAAGGTACGCTTGATTGTGGCCATGTCCATGGTGTAATTGTGTGATGCAATAAGTCAGGTTTTGTTAATTAAATCCTTTTTAAAATTTTCCCATGTTCTGATGGGATCTGAAGTGAATGGGGCTGTGAATTCTGGGTTTGTAGCCTTGTTTTCACCCAGTTGGATATCTTGGGAAATTTTATATTTTCCAGGTGAAGCTTTCTCCAAGGCGACACCTGTGTGTGGGATTAGGTTGATGCTAACTGCACCGTAACTAATTGGTGGTCTGAAAAATTGATCTTTTTTGTTATAAATTTGGAGATTCTTGAGCGGTGGAATTGCGGGATGAGGATGTGGTCAATGTGACTCATCAATATGAGCGCTCCCTCATAAATGTTGGGCCTTGTCATGTGAGGAAGAAGTGGTGAACTGGGGGGAAGAGCATCCTGTAAGCCAAGAGATGCCTTCATTGTGTGATATTCAAAGTGTCCAGGTGGGTATCCCCTGGGATTAGGACATAGATCTGTATTGGGGTTATCCCAGCAGTTGAAATCGCCTAACATAATGGTATCTGGTGGGAGGGTGAGAGTAGAAATGTTTTCAAAAATTGTTTTCTCTCTGTTGCAGTTCAAGGTGCATAGATACATGCTATTGAAACTTTTTCCTCCTAGCATGTGATTGTTGCTACCAGGACTTGACTGTGCAAGTGTGATGATAAATTGTAATTTTAAATTTTTTGTTGTTTCAGACGATCACCCCACAGTGTGATGTCTATACTGATTGTGATGGTGCGACCCTGATTGACAAGGATTCTTATTCCTCTTGTAGACAGTGGGTTTCTTGGATGGCCAAGATGTCTACAAGAGGTCCTCGCAGGAATTCCAGCCTTTTGGCTTGGGACGTATGAGCCCTGGCTCCCGCAATGTTTAGCATCCCTATTGACAATGAGGTGCCCACGGCGCCTCAGGAGGTGTTGGGAGGGCCCTCTGGCCCTATCCCCCGCGGCTCATTTTGGCCTTGCTCCGCGTCTGTACTCCAATTCTTTCACTGCCATTGTTGGTTCCCTTGATCTGACCCAATGACTCAAGGGAATTGCGGTTTTTTGCATTTGCATAAACTTTTCCCACACAGGTCTCATGTTGATTTGATGCAAATTGTTGATTGGATTTTATATTTTTGAGGTTCGACTTTGTTGAATTGTGCACCACATTTTCACCCAAATTGCGGTTGAATTGTTCCTCAGTATGTTCATGACTGATGTTGCTTTGTGACTCAGTCTGGTTACTAAGAAAATTTTTGACCTGGGCGTATTGTTATGATTGGTTGGTTTGGTAAATATCTGAAATATCCTCCCAAATTTGTCCAGAGTTAATGGCAGACTCTGCATGTGCTGCCGCTTCAGCCGTTGCTCGCTTGCGGGATTTTTGTGCTGCTTTATGTTGTTTACTTGTAACTGGGTCTATGATGGAGTATAGTCCATCTTCACCCCAGCGGAATGGGCGGTGACCATCACTCATTTTGGCGAAGTTTTCATTATCTTCGTCCATTGCTTCCTCACAAAAATTATTTTCCATTAAGCCCTCTTTCACAGGGCATGCATGTTCCTTGTGGCCCAGTGAGCCACAGTGGTTGCAAATGGGCGGTGCATGTTCCAGTGTAACTCGGAATGCAGCCAACTGGCCCCCATCTGCAAACTAAAATTCTGCTGTGTGGGTAATTCTGGAAAAGTCCTCTTCCACTTTGGGGAATAGGTTGATTACAGCGATAGCTTAGCTGTGCACAGGTTGGGCATCAAGCGAAATTGCTGTAATTTGAGTTGTTGATTTTCTCCGTAGGCCACAAGACCTTTGTGGAGCTCCTCCTCGATTACCTTATGAGGAAGGTTGGTGGGGAGTGAGTCAAAAGAGATGAACAAAGTTTTTGCTTTGTTCCATCTGGTGCGCGTGGTGCACACAATTTTTTGCCCACAGGGAGGGCAATTTCCACACAGATTTTTGCTGCGGCATCAGCTTCATCAGCTGTTTCAAAACCAATATTGATCCAGCTGCAGCCCATGTTGTTGGTGCCTATGTACACCGCGTGAGGGAAAAGTGAGGGCTGTGCCTCACATGTTTTCTCCCACAGGGTTGGTGACTCATCCCCAAGGAAGAGTCTGATCCTGTGCTTTACATCTGACAAAGGTTGGTTAAATTGAATGTACATATATTGCGCGTGCTTTACAGTAAATACCATAAACCCAGATGGTGTCTTAGTTTGCGATTTTTTTATGGATTGGGTTCCCGGTCCCCTCCAGGGCGTTTATTGCCCTTAGTTGCACCATTAAGTGCACCGCTCACTGCGACGCTCGCCCATGTTATATTATTTTTGTTTATAAAGTCGCCCATCTTTCCTGTGTGTGATTATCCAAATTTGCTGTTCAAATCAAATCATATATTAAATAAAGTGGTTGTTATGATAAAGAAAAGGTCTAAAACTAAAATCATAATAAAATAAAACTAACATTTCAAATGAAATGCCCAAAATGGATAAATCAATTGAATCATACCTAACAAAATACCCACCCAGGTGGGCAGCAAATACTGCTATCCCTCCATGGTGGATGGGGAGGGGGATTGGGGGCTCATCTTTGGCTGCATCCATCTCATTCCAGAGTAGGGTGCGTGTTAAGGCAGATAGTTAGAGTGTGGGGGCATTGGCAGCATGGGGTTCAATATCCTTGATGACTGGAACTTCTGAATAGTTGCCAGCCATCATTATACCAATGATGTATTTGCCCAAAGCGTCTTCAGCTTTAAGGTGGGCGTCTGGGAATTTAATGAACATGCAATGTTGGTTCAGGGTATTTTTGCCTTAGAATTCCGTGCTACTGTTACCACATTCTGGATGGCTTCAGTGACGTTTTTGTGTAAAGTTTATGTTGTTACTTTGTGGAGTAAGATTTTGGGGATGACGGGAGGTGGGATTCCTCCTTTGAGCGCAGCCACAGATTTGGTGGAAGCTTTGTGAAGCGTATGGCAATCTGGTGTGGCAGCTACATCTACTGCAAGCTGGTGGTCACTGTAGAACGGTTTGGTGTTAGGTTGTGGGACATATTTCTGAGGTGGGAATTTTGCATCCCATTCTACGTTACAGAGCTGCTCGAGTTGCAGCGTTGGTTCTTCAATGATATTACCTGATTTATCAATTTCATCCAATAATTCCATGGATTTTGGTTGAATTGGATTGGGGAATCAGCGTACAGTTGAGGTTTGTTCAATTAGTTTGCAGATGCATGGGATCAAACTGGGATCCAATCCTATGTTTGGTTGGATGAATTATTTGTGGCATTGGGCAAGGTGGGTGCTGATTGGTGGCTGCAGGTGCAGGTGCAGCATCAGGCGTTGGAGGAGGGGAAGGTAGGATTGTACTTTAAGTTGGAGTTGGCGCAGGGTGGGCAGCAGATTGGTGGGCGTCAGGCAAACTTTCAGCATTGGCGGAAGTTTCTGAGTATGGGCATTTACATTTTTAGTGGTCTAGCTCAAAATAGGATGGAAAAATTGACCGTCCTCCCTCAACTTGGGCCCAAAAT
Organism: Massospora cicadina; assembly: GCA_022478985.1. NCBI lineage: Eukaryota > Fungi > Entomophthoromycota > Entomophthoromycetes > Entomophthorales > Entomophthoraceae > Massospora > Massospora cicadina. Next base: position 73,055 of record JAKSZP010009501.1, on the reverse strand, counting down.
GGATGGTTGGGGGCAGATGGGATGGTGGCATGAGGGGGAATTGCTAAAGAAATTTTTGTAAATTCAGGGCTGATTGTGGCATATGCCCGAGGCCCAGCGAGGCGTGTGGCCCCATTTTGGACCACATTCTGCAAGATGGGGTTGGCGCCGTAGGCTGCCAAACCTTCCATCAGCTCCTGGTGGAGCACTTGGGGGGGGAGGTGGGTGGGCAAACCTGCGAACTGGACCACCAAGATGGTGTCCATTGGGAGCCAGGTCCAAGTTGTTGGGAGGGGAATATTATTGAAAATTAATGGTACTGTTGCCACAGTGGCTGCATCAGCTTCACAGGGGAGGCCAAGACCAAAGTATCCCTTATAGGGGCGGAAGTCTATGAAACAGGCTGGTGCCATCACCGCCTGAGCTATTTTGATAATAGCTTGGTCATTGTAGGGGAAGTATTTCCCATATTCGACCCCAAGGCCAAAATGCTTGTTGCTCCAGGGGAGCACCAGGGGGCAGAAGGGCACCTCTTGGGATTGGGCAAGATGGGCATCAAGATCCTTGGGAGGAACAAATCGCCCCAAGGGTTTGGAATGACTGGGCGAGCCAGCCTGAGCGCGTTTTCCTGTAAGACAGAAAATGGAGGGGGAGTTTTGCCACTGCCTCATGCTGGGACATTTGGTGGGAGATCTGATGACATCAGAGCAAGACTTTGGTGTGAGATTAAGTATTTTCTTTTTTATTTACTATAATTAATTTTCTTGGAAAATTACACCGAGCAGAGAGAATGGTAATATTAACTTAATATAACTTTGTAATTAAATATAGATATATTGGCTGTAGGGTAATATATTACATAGCAAATTCATCTCTAGATTACCATTAGCATTTCAACCATATTTATTAAAATCCATGTCTACATATTAGTAAAATATAAAATTAAATAAATATAGAAAGAAAGAAAAAAGAAATATTTATAATGGCTGATGTTGTAATTGATATGACCAACCATCTGGATACATTATATTTATATTATTTAAACTTCATAAACCAAACTTTTCTTTCTCGTTGCAAACACTTTTGCAACCCATTCAATTCAAGACTAAATCTAGTTTGATAATCTCATAGAGGGTATTAGTCTGCGCCCATGTCTGGGAGCAGTTGGGCAAGCAAGGCAAGAGGAGCAGGTGGAAGGCCCGCGGCCTCTAACGTTTGAAAACGCCCCGGAGAATCTGGTGGAATAGAAAAAAATCTAAAAAAACTGGCGGTCAAAATTTCCCTGGAGATACTCACGTGGCAAGCACGATGCAACCAGTACATCAACGCGCCACATTCCCAGCCACTTTCGTTGGTGGAATTTGGAGTCCGTGTGTATCTGGACATCCAAAAAACGGCCCTATGGGAAAAATTTTGTGAAGATGTACACAAAATTTTCCCGACCGCGGTGTATGTTGCACCTCACTCCATGTTGCATGGTTGGCTGGACCTAGGTTTTGAAAGCAAAATAGCAGCAGATGAGGCTTCAGCGGTGCGCATAGTGGTCAACCTCCCCAAAGGGCAATGGGTCGTCAAAACTAAACACACCAGATGGACAAAATTAAACCAAATTTTCCTCACATTTGACTTTTTGCCTACTACGGTTAAACGTGACATTTTGGAGCAACACCTGAAAGATGGTCTCGCCATATATGGTGAAATACAATCTTTCGAAATGCAACGTTTCACGCTGATGCCACACCTGTGCACCGGCAAAGCCATTACAGTTCTGACCTCAACCGAGGAGATCATGAAGGACCTAACCCAGATCCCACACTCCACCTTTATTGAAATCACAGGGCACACCACCCACCCATTCCGGGTAACCGTAGACAATGCGCCCCCCATTTGCACCCACTGTGATGTGTTTGGCCATAAGGCACATGCATGCCCCATCAAAGAGGGCGTCACATTCCAAGAGCACCACTCAGCGGCCATGGCCAGTGGAGAGGCGCACTACGAACCAACTGCAAGCACCAAGGAGGCTTTCCTGTGGGGAGCACAAGGCTGCTACCTATTGGTAAAGCCCATCTCCTCGCAGGAGCGGAAGAAGGCCAAGCAGGCCCATAGGACCATGGCCAAGGAAGCGGCCAAGGCCACCACCACCATCCCACACTCACAACGCCAGGAGGACATGGAGACCTTCGCGGCGGAAGCAACTTGGGAATCCATCACCCAATCAGATTGGGAGGCCCATGCTGAATGGGCCACTCAATCTGAGGATCTGATGGGAGATTTGATCTCACCCAATCGCTGCACCCAAGCCCCAGTCAAAACCAACTTGGGACCTATCCCACCAAAAAAATTTTTTGCCCCACTCAACAGTGCACTAAACTTATCCGCACCACAAAAAATTTGTTTAACATCGGGAAAACAAAAAGTGAAGGCCAAAGCCAACATGACTCTTTCCGCAAAAATTAAAAAAAACCCCAATAGCGTTGCTGCTAATACCCGCGCTGCTGTGAAAGCTCGTGGGGACCTGGAAGAGGCTGGTTGGCCCAGGGGCCCACCCCTTCACACCTAAGGTGCGATGGGGGAAACCTTCACTCTAGGGACATTGAATATCGGCGGACTCAAGGCCTCCCCATCCTGGGCTAGGAAACTAAGTTTTTTACAAAACAATTTACCCGTGGATATCCTGGCCATCCAGGAGTCCCACTGTCCACGAGGTTCTGAGGAAGCTTGGAAAACAATGCTTCTACCAACCCTATCCTTTTAGTCAAAGCACTGTGGGGTGCTAATTCAGAAAAACAATTTTTTCAAATTTACATCTTCAGAAACATTCCTAAATGGCCGAGTGCTCGTTGTCACCTTCTCATGGGCTGATGCTGCACACACAATTATCAACATTTACGCCCCAAACGGTGCACAAGAGCATTAGGAATTTTTCTTGTCGGTCAAATCCCTCCCACTACCCCCTGATTCTTTCCTAATTGGCGACATGAACTGTTGGCTAACCTCACCAACGGACTGGTGGCCACCCTCACCCCACACCCCACAGGGTCACGTAGAACTACGCGTTCTAAAAGCCACCCTTGGGTTAATGGATGCACTGCCGTGACATGCCCCACTGCTCAAAAACATGATTCGTCCCCACATCCACAATGGCCAATTAAGGTCCATGACCCGCATTGACCTTATTCTAGCACCGGCGAAATTCCAACCCCACATCTCCCACTTAAAAACAACAAAAATGGAATTCTCCGACCACTGACTGGTCTTGATAACATACCACTTACCTGTCACAGTTGCAAAGGCCCCACATTGGTGCAAAATCCGCCCCCCAGAGCTTGCGTCACCAGTATTTTCTACGTGGGTGGAAGAGGCAACTTTGGCAAAATCGTTTGTTGCACCGTTTTGCGCGGACCCCATTTCCACATGGGCAACTTTCAAAGAAGACACCATCTGCCACTATTGCCATCTCTCATCCAACGCTCACGAGCCACATTGGCGGTTATATTGCGCGCACTGGCGGAATTGGCCCACTTGGAGTCCAACATTCCAGCCTCAGGATATAGCCCTGCATGGAGCCAGAAGTGGGCGGAGGCAGCCGCCCACCTCAACGCACTTGAAAGGCAACACAAACATTGGGTTTGTGTCCAATACAGGGCCACACGCATCACAAAAGGCGACAAGTGCACCGCATACTTCTTCAAAAAAAATTTTGCACCATGCCAGAGCGTGGCCTGCACACAGGTGCAAAGAATGGATAATTCTATTGTGAACACACCGGCCAAAGTGGCAATCGAAATGCAAAGATATTACTCCAAGTTATACTGAGCCAAACCAATTCAGTCAGCTGAAATGGCGGAATTTCTCGACAGAGCTCATATCCACACCATTTTCTGATACCCGGAAATAATGAATCTAATTACTCCGAACGAATTATGGACTACCATTTGTAGTGCGCCAAACCGAAAATGCCCATGACCAGATGGCATTCCATATGAGTTCTACAAAAAGTATTATAAATATATATCCCCATTGCTGCTAGCCTCACTCAACCAAAGCCTGTTGAAAACGCGCCTCCTACCAGGAGGACATGAGGCCTTTACGGTCACACTCTTCAAGAAAGGGGATAAGCTTGACTTAGCCAACTGGCGCCCCATTTCTCTAAAAAACACAGACACCAAAATTTTAACAAAAATCATGGCTAACCGTTTAGGGACTGTAGCATCTGCCACCATCTCCCTAGAACAATTTGGTTTCATCCCCAGTTGGTCGATTTGGGATAACGTGCACTCTGTGGCTAATGTGTGTCAGTCCACAGCCTCTGGGGCACTTGTATTCTTGGACCAACAAAAGGCCTATGATAGAGTAAACTGGGAATACCTTAGGGCCTGCCTCCAACAATTCCGCCTACCTCCCCGCTTCATTAACTGGGTGATGCTGCTCATGGAATCTGCAACAATGGCAGTGCGCGGCCCAGGTTTCCTAACGGAAGTAGTCCATCCTCAAAGGGGCCTGCGACAAGGGGACCCCCTGAGCCCACTCTTATACAACTTCAGCCTTGACCCAATACTGCGAAATGTGAATGCCCAACTCACTGGGGTCCATGTGCCAGGCCAAACCCCAGTCAAGATGATGGCATTTGCAGATGATTGCGTGGTGGGGGTGTCTAATAACAAAGATGCACGCGCGCTTGAAGCCCTCATCCAGGAATATTCCCGGGTAAGCAACGCGGCACTGAACGCCTCCAAAACCAAAATCATCCTCCTTGGTCAGTTTCAGAACTGCTGGGCCCCAGCAAATAGTTCCCAACCCGGCCCATCTGCTCGCCCACGCCCACGCCTTACTAACTCAAAACACACCGCTCCACTGGTGCTCCCCTTTGTGCCACGACCTACCATAGGACCGGTACGCCATCTGGGCGTGTAGTTGGAGGCAGGTGGATACGCGTCAGCAGTAATGGAGTGCCATATACTGGACAACGTGACGAAGCGAATAGCCTCTCTCAGAGCCCACCCTACTACCCTCACTGGCAGGGTTGTTCTTGCCAACTCTATGCTCCTATCCAAAGTCTGGTTTGGAGCCCACGCCATCCCCTTCTCCCCAAGCTTCTTCAAATCCCTGTATGCTTTGCTACAAGGTTGGCTTTGGTCAGGCCGCCCTCCACTAGTACGGCTAAGGTCATGTTTGGCCCTCATCATCATGGTGGCATGGGCCTACTTGACTTCAAAGCCCATGCCGCCAAGATCCTGGGCACCTGGATCGCGGCCGTCACTGCTCCTACACTCCCATCCCAACACTGGTCCCGCGCGGCCCGCTCCAACTTCTCCTGAGCCTTGGGCCTCAACAATCCATCAAACCCCCACTCCCTGATGAAATACCTCGCATCACAAACATCAGCCACAGGTCCTCACGGGACCAAAACCCACTACAAACGAATCCTACTCTCCATGCGAAGCGCAGAGTGGTGAATTCATATTAGGGGACATACAACCCGAAGAGGCCGCCCCTCCCCTCAGTTCACACAAGAGGTACAGGGGCTACCCATCCATGATGGTGTAATCCCCATTCGACCCCAAGTCCTATCCAGGGTAGACTACCTGGACATGATGGACATCCCTTATTCCACTGAGACCCAAAAGACTATCTGGAAATACGCACACCATCCTCTGTTGCAGCCTCAAGTCCGCTCCCATGTGTGGCGCTGCCTGAGGCGGGTGTATCGTACAGCTGAGCGCTCTAATGCTTTACACTCATCCTGTGTCGTGTGTGGCCAGTATGGAACGCAGTTTCACCGCCTGGAGAAGTGCCCCACCTCTAAAGTAATATGGCGCGAAGTCCAACGTCTGCTAGGCCAGGATCAAACACATCCCTTCAGTCTGTCAAGAGATATGTTTGCTTCATCAATGGCCTCCCCCTCCCACCCTCCCTCCGTGCTCTGGTGGTTGCAATCGCCATGTGGACTATCCACACGATTGTCTTGGATGCCATCGCTGGATCCATCCCCACCCTCCCTGAAGAAGTCCACAGATTCCGGTCTCATTTGGTGGACCACTTCCAAGCATGGATGTTTGGATACCTCCCACCGCGTTGCTGACAGCTGTTCTCCACCTGGTTCCCAGTCTGGTTCATCAAATCAGACCCCTTCCTCCACACGTGCTCAATAGTGGCTACGTCCCCTACACACGTTCCCTCCCCCTTCCCATAAGTGGCGTTCCCGCTGGCAACAAGAGATAGCATCGCTTCTCTGGGGTGCCTCCCCTGGTACTAAGTTTTGCCTCGTCTGAGTCATATTTGGAAGTGTCCGTCCCATAGTCGGCCTTCCCCGCAATAAATTTAAATTTAAATTTAAATAATATTTAAACTTCGTACTTTATCTTGTAAATATATAGCTGACATGATTGGCAAAGAGATTATTCTGCCACGCAGCCCTAAATTTTATATGTAGTAGCCTAATGTATTAATCTACTGTTTATCAAATCCTTAAATCCCCCACTAATGCATCTCTCAATTCCTTGATTTATAGCCATTGATGCTGTGTCCTCAATTAATCTATTGCCTCCTATTTTATTTGATATAATATTTTATGTTGCCCCATGTCAGCATAAAAATCAGTAATAGGGTCTTTATATTTATTATGGCCATATGCCAGTAATCCTATTATGGTCAGTGTATTACCCCTCTTTATAGAAATGCCTTGAGCCCTAGATTTGCTTCTCTGGCTCAATTCAGAAATCCAAATCTCAGTATAACATTTTTGTGAAGCGCTGTTTAGTAACCATGGACAACACCAATGAGATCAAAGGTAGTGGGAGCATATCTGGAGAGAATTTTCAATTGCAAGGGATATTTTCCATGCAGAAGTTTATGAGAGCTTACCAAGAAGATTACTAAGGCAAGCATTGGAGCTACTGGCAGCACTAGATACTACAGCGTGCTCTATTATTTAATTAAAAAAAATCCCAATTATGTAAATAAGGTTTTGTGTTGTTTTTGGTCAAGGCTACTGTCATCCTTCAAAAACTTGTGTCTTGTGTATAAATAATCTGTGCGGTTGAAATATGATGCCTTTTGTGCTAATTCTAACATTTGGTGTTCACTACAGGGGACCACACCCTGTTTATCTGTACGCTATTGCTGCAAGTATGGATTATAGCACTTAGTCAGAGATTACCTTCCAGAAGAGGTAGTTTGACTTCCAGATATTGAAGAGCTTGTCCCTGAGGCCTTGTTGAACTGTTCTGATGTCTGGTCAATTGTGAGAAGAATTAAAGGCTCACGTGTTCTACTTTTTGACATCATATTGGGTTATGATTGTCAAGTCAAAAACTTGGGACAGCAAGTAAGATCCCTAGAGAATGAGATGTGGCCTTAAGAGCGGACTTATAGTCTTCTAAACAAATGATTGGCAATATGGAAATTACGTTGCAGGCAGAACACTGCCAATTTTATGAATTAATGAACTAATTTAAGTTAGGATTTGTTAAAATGATTGACAGTGTCATCCAGGTCATGTTGCTCATGTAATCTTCCTGATAGAATCTGATAGTGAGGGTGATGAAGCACAGGTTATATGTAATTGGGTTGTTGTTATCCCATCCATTCTAACCGTTGGAGCCTCTTTGCACCCTGAAAATATTGCAGCTTTCATAAGTCAGTTAGGGACATTGCAAGCTTTAGCTCTAAAGCCATGAAAATAAATTTCTGATTAACCCTGTGAACAGACCAAAGCTCAATAGGGTGTGAACTTACACAATCATTTAGATCTTTTTTAGATTAGCATGGCTGGAGTGCCTGAGGCTGTTAAGTTGACAGTGTCAATGAACTCTTTGGACTCTGAGAGTCAAGAGTTAGTTATGCCAAAATTAAAGAAGGCTGGTATGTCCTACCCTAACGCCAATGCCTTTCTTATAAAGAAGTTTGGTGAAGCTGAAAGGATGACCACACATAAGATAAAATTCATTAATATCTCTTTTAAAAGTGACAAATCTATAAAAATATCTGCCAAGTGATTTTTACTTGAAGGCACAGAAACTATCTGAGGTTAACATAATAAATAAATTTGATGGTCAGATTTCTTTTTGCCACACTTGTGAGACCTACATGGGTTGTATCAGGTTCTGATACAGTTCTAAATGAGAAAAATGATATCACCTATATGGTAAATTAGGTTAACCCACCTCAAATATTTTTATATGGCATATTACCTCCATCATTGCGCTGTCATTTTTGAAGTGAAAAATCCAAGTCTGCAGGAGCTGTGTGATCAATATGACTGATCTATTTCCCCCACTAAGGAATTTAATTAGGCATATGGCCCCATTTCAAAAAGCCTGATATTAATCAGACCATTTGTTATCTTTGCATAGATATGGGGGATTATGTAAATAATTGCATAAGTTAAGTTCTAGTCTAAAGTTTATTTGGTGAACAAAGAACTTGTTGGACTTAGTAAAAGTCAGAGAAAAGTAGCACTGGGATTATCTATATTCACCTCTTCTAAAAAATTCCAAGTACAAATACCTCTTTCTCTACCTTCCATATAGTAGAAGGATGATAATGCCACCTTGACTCTGGAGGTTCAGTGAGTATTAGCTGAAAATAGGATTGTTGTGACTCACCATTCCCAAAGAAATGTGAATCCAAGCTGTGCCCAAAAATAGTAGTGAAGCCATATTCTCAAAAGTTAGTATTACAAGAGCTTACAGCAACCTCTGGTGAGATCCCTCATTGAATGGGGTTCAAGTGGTGTTGCCTATTGAGACTTTGATGGAATGTAGCCCCCAGATAGGCCTGGAGATTCAAGCTTTTTTTTATCAAGAAGACACATTAGAGTCCAAGCAATAATTCTGTCAGACGTTTATTTTTCTGAATGCACGTATAATGATATTTCAGTAAATAAGCTTAAAGTCTGGGCAATCATTGTCAGTGTGGAACTAGTTTATATCATGTCCACTAAACTGGTGAAGCAAATAGGCCTTTCTCCCAACACAGATAAGTGAAAAATATATGATACATCAGGCCCTCAGTCCAATACTTCAAAAGTAGCATGCAGTGCTTTGCTGCTGCAATTCAACTTACTGGTATTATTTAGTCCTGATATTTATTTCCCAAATCAAAATTGTAGTTTACTTATTAAGATTTCAATTATGAGAGCTTAAGAATTCAAAGATGATTTTGAGAAGAATATATTAGAAATCTTGAACAAACCCTTCTTTTATTTTATATTTAGAAGGATGAGGCCTCAGCACCACAAACTTAGGTGATTAACAACCTGGTAATCAAAAATGGTATTGTAATAATAGTTTATCGGTGAATTTGGTCCCATACGTGGAAGTTATAACAATGCTTTAGAGTCAATGGTATTCTACTATGTGCTAATCATAATCCAACCATTCAAGTGGGCCATCAAATAATAGTGTTAACAGAAATTTTCTGAAAATTCCTTGGGGATTATATGGCAATATACTTCTTCATTCTGTCATTCCAATTAAGAACCTGTTGTTGCACCTGGTATTATCCTTCATGGCCATGGTATAATTCAGGTGCTGTTAGATAATTTGTATGTGTACCCTATTTAGATAAAGTAACACCATAATATCGCTTTTGTTCATATGTTGCCAGTTACCAAAGTCCAAAAATATTTCTGGTATTAAAAATTTGATAAACTAGGCCTTATGGGCAATATTGAGAAATTTTTTTCTCTAGTACCTCAGAAAAGCTTATCTGGGCTAACAGAGGATGAAAAGGATCAAGCGCTGGTCCTGTTTGACAAATACAGCGTTATTTTACTAAGAAAAACTATGATTTGGGTTGTTCACACAATTTACTTCATTGTATCAAAACCAGAAATCGTACAACAATGCACCTTCATCTGATTAGATGTTCAAAGGTGGCAGATGATGTTATTAATATAAAATTAATCAGCTGGTGCAACACTGGTTGTTATTGCTCTTAAAAGTCCTTGGCCTCCCTGTTGTTGATTGTTAAGAAAAAGGACAGTTCAAAATGCATGGTAATAGATTATCGCAAGCTTAATAGTATTACTAAAAAGGATTACAATCCTTTACCATGAATTAATGATGAGTTATACTGCTTGGGCGGCGCACAATATATTTCAGTCATGGATTAGTTTTCTGGCTACTTGAAAATAGAGCTACCCAAAGAGGAGCAGAAAAATGCGCCATGATAATAGCTTAGTGCCTTTATCAGCCTATGAGATTGTTGCAAAGTCTTAACAATGCCTCCCAGAACTTTTTAGAAGTCTATGGATAGCATCCTTGGAAACTCTCTAATTACCTAATTCTTATTTATTTATATGATATCAAAGCTTTTTTGAACTTCTATGTAGCATCTACAACACCTTGTAAAATTTACAGCCAGATTGCTATTACTGATCAAAAGAGCAAGCCATGTAAATGTAACTTTTATCTGTGAGAATCTGGTTTACTTGGGTTTTCAGCATCAAAAATAAATGGCCTGTGACCCCAGCTGGCAAAGGTTGAGGCTATTGAATGCATGGTATTACAAGTATAAAGTGTGATGCCCAAGTTTTCCTTGAAATGATTGGTTACTACTGCTGGTTTGTTAAATATTCACCAAAAGAGGGGATTCATTATCTCACTTTCTCAAGAATGGAGTACCATTTTAAGTGGACTGAAAACTGTCAGCTAGCCTTTAATAAACTTAGGATTTACCTCACCTAATCATGATGTGATGTACCCTAATTTTGATAAACTGTTTATTATTCAAACGGATGCTTCTCTCACTGCTGATGGTGTGGTATTTTCTTAAATAAATTTTAATGGAATTGCGCACCACGTGACCTATTGAAATTGGACACTGTCCATGAATGAAAATATAACATAATGGAGAAGAAGTCTGGTGGTCGTTCATGTGTGTAAGCAGTTCTGGATCTATGTCCATGGAGTGCATTTCACTTTAGTAATTAATCCTACCTCTCTTTGCTGTTTACAAAATTTGAAAGAGACTATATGAAGCTTAGCTCATTAGTCTTTGATTTCAGGCTTACAATTTCTAAGATTCAGCATTGACCTGACGTCAAACATCAAAGCTTTGAAAGTTTATCTCAACTGTCCACTGTAGCTTTAGAAACCAATATTGTTGATTTAATTTGATACTATGCTAACCAAACAGTATGGCAAAAAACCAGTGGAATAGCAGCACCTTTAGAAAACTAAGGTTGAACACTGTGGTTAAAGATGGTAAACTTTTATAAATATCAATGATAAGCAACTTTAGGTGCCACAGTTGATAAAGAAAACTGATATTATTATTGGGGCCCATAAGGTGACGGGATATGGCAGTTTTAAGAAAATGTTTGAATTATTAAAACAGAACCACTATTGGGAATTTATGTATTTTGGCATTCAGCGACCCTTTGTTGCTGCAAAAAGTGTTTAATAGATGGGCTTTATCAGAAAGCTACCACTAATTAATTAAACCTAACTTTGCTTGGCATACCATGTCTATGAGCGTTGTGGGCCCCCTGGCCAATACGCCTGGTCAATTTAATTATATAATAATGGCCATCATTTATCTCACAAAATTAGTGGAGGTCAGAGCAGTCAGAGACTAAGATACCACAATAGTAGCTAAGTTTAATCTGGAGGATGTTAATTTCACCACAAATTTCTAAAGTTTCTGTTGATGGAAAATGGAACTAATTTCACATTCCAGATGATTTTTAAACTTGATTAAATGATGGGTATATGCAACATATATATTTACACACCATCACCCTTAGACCAATGGCACTGTTGAACATGTGAATGGTATGCACAAAGGGAATTTTACCTAAGAAAAACAGTAAAGGCATCCAGTTGGAACCTGTTCTTGCCTTCCACTGTTTTTGCTTATAGTATATTTTACCATCCAGCCTTGAGGAATTTTCTCATTTTCATTACTCCATGAAAAGCAATTGGCGCTTACCCAAAATTTATATTCTCGTGTTAACCAAGAACATATGACTCCCTCTAAATATTTGGAAAGATTGGCCTAAACTTTAATTCAAATAAAAAGAGCTACCTATTCTAATGCGCTGGCTCAGAAAATAAGATCCTGTGAATGAGATAATTAAGACCAGTTTCCGTTGCCTCACTTTTATTGTAGGGTAACTAGTGTTGTAGCATGATAGTAACATATTTAAAAGAACTAGTGAGTTGAAGCACATATGGGAGGGACCTTTTGTGATCATAAAGAAGATATTCAGATATGCTTACACTCTAAAAGTTCTGCCTAAAGGTCACCTTATTAACTGGGTGCATGCTAGGTTCTTGTTTAAATACCAGCGAAGTTCTTGCCCAACAACCCCAAATTACCAATAAATTAGTTGACCCCCTCACATCTTTGCTCCTCAATGTTTGGTCAAATGAGGGTAAATATTGTAATTGGTATGACCACAATCTGGTTAGATTTTTTTATGATATTTCATTTTATACTTTAAATAATAATTAATTAGCAGATTTAATCAGTAAAGTAATTACTTTGCCACGCGGCCCCAGCTTTTATATATAGTAGCCTAATGTAATAATTTACTAATAATTTAATATCTAGATCCCCATCAGCTCATCTTTCATCCTTGATTTAACAGCATTGATACTGTGGCCTTGATTACTTTATAGCCTCCTATTCTATTCAGTGTACTATTTTATGTTGACATGTGTTGGTATAAAAACATCAGTACTAGGGTCCTTATATTCATTATGGCCATCCGCAAGTAGTCCAATTATTTCAAGCATAATACCTTTTTTGTATGGAAATGCCCTGAGCCCTAGTCTTTTGCATCTTTGACCCAATTTGTATATTCCAATTTTAGTTTTCTATTTTTAAAGTGCTGCTTAGTAACCATGGAAAGCACCAATGATATTTCTGGTAGAGGGAGCATATCTGGAGATTATTGTCAATTGAAAGTAGATCTTTTTTCTGTAAAAGCTGTGATAGCCTACTAAGAAGGTAACTTTAGTAAGAATAGAAGATACTGGCAGTACTAGATACTACAATGTTCTCTATTACTCAATTAATATGACCCTATTAAATAAATAAGTTTTATGTGCTTTTTTAGGCAAAGCTACTATCATAAAGCACTATCTTGTGTCTTGTATGTAAATAACCTTTGCAGTTAGAATCTGATGCCTCTGCGCCAATTTCAACAATGGATAAAACCAATTTGAACACCTTCCTTAATAAGATACTTAACTATGTGAAACTTGGTATGCAGTGGCTCTTGTATTTTAGGTTCTCAGATGGGAAAAGTTTTAAAATCTAATTTGTACCCAAAAAAGTTACAAATTACTGTAAATACATAGTGTTATAAAATTGGCGGTATACAAGAGATATGCCAACGGATTTTGCACAGAGTTCAACCCACTGAGCAATTAGGACCAATGATGTGATGATTGTCATCCTTGAAACAACAGAATAAACTTTAAATAAATAAGGAGCACTTGCTCCACAACTTTCTTTTATTTAATATAATCAATTTAGTGATTCTCGCTGTTTCCACTTACTCTAAATTACTCACAACCTCCTTTTCTCAATCATCTCATCTTGCCTATATCATAGCAAATTCAGATGATAAGGCTTCCATGGCTTAGTAATTTCATTCGCCGTATCTCATTGGTTCTGACAACACTTCATTTGTTAAATTCATGATCACCTAATTTGAGGCGATTTCTCAACAACCCAATATTTCCTCATCTCAAGGCGCTCAGATAATCATTACTCTTATTAAACTTGGCAGATCTTATCCATTCCACCATAATGACATAGGGCTTATCATCCAGTCATATCAGAATTGTGACATTACCCCCCTTGAATGTATGATAACCTCTTATTACTTATACTCCCAGAGGAACTTTATATGCACTCAGTTGATGATCCATCCTCTAGCGGGGTCCTTGATGGTATATGCATCCATACCTGTCTTCTAAATAACTTCAAATGGCCCAATCCAGATACTGGACTACTTGTATTTCCTCTTAAAGCCAAGTTGATCATGGAATAGACCATGTCCCCATCTTTGAGATGTGCTAACCCGCTATGCCATACCTGATTAGCAGCCTGAGTCTTAGTCTTCTTGGCTAAACTGAACGAGTATGCTTTAATTTGCAATTTGATTAAATTTTCAGCTAGAGTCATCAAATAGCATTGAGGATTAATTCTGCCAGTATCTTCTACACAGGAGTATAGCAGCGCCGGAAAGGCAGGGTGTCAGCTGTATAGTAATTGAAAGGGACTTTTCCCCATTGTAAAATGATAACTAATATTAAAACTTTTCTTTCTCATTGCAATCACTTTTGCAACCTATTCAATTCAAGTCTGAATCTAGTTTGATAATCTCACAGAGGAGATTAGTCTGCGCCCTTGTCAGGGAGCAGTTGTGCAAGTAAGGTAAGAGGAGCAGGTGGAAGGCCCGCAGCCTCCAACGTTCAAAAAATGCCCCAGAGAAACTGGCGGAATAGATAAAAATTTTAAAAAACCGGCGGTCACTATTTCCCCAGAAATACTTGCATGGCAAGCAAGATGCAACCAGTACATCAATACGCCGCACTCCCAGCCACTTTTGTCGGTGAAATATGGAGTCTGCGTGTTTCTGGACATCCAACAAACAGCTTTATGAGAAAAATTTTGTGAAGATGTGCACACCTTTTTCCTCACCGCGGTGTACGCTGCACCTCACTCCATGTCACATGGTTGGCTGGACCTAGGTTTAAAAACAAAGAGGCAGCAGATGAGGCTGCTGCAGTATGTGTAGTGGTCAACCTCCCCGAAGGGCAATGGATCATCAAAACCAAATGCACCAGATGGACGAAATCAAACCAAATTTTCCTCACGTTTGACTTTTTGCCTACTAAAGTAAAACGTGACATTTTGGAACAACACCTGAAAGATGGTCTCACCTTATATGGCGAAATACAATCTTTTGAAATGCAACGCTTCACACTGATGCCACACCTGTGCACTGGCAAAGCCATTGCAGTTCTGACCCCAACTGAGGAGATTGCAAAGGACCTAACCCAGATCCTGCACTCCACTTTTATTAATATTGAAGGGCATATTACCCACCCATTCTGGGTGACCGTGGACAGCGCGCCCCCCATCTGCACCCACTGTGACGCGTTTGGCCATAAGGCGCACGCATGCCCCACCAAGGAGGGCGTCACATTCCAAGAGCACCCCTCAGCAGCCATGGCCAGCGGAGAGGCACACTACAAACCAACCATAAGCACCAAAGAGGCTTTCCCGTGGGGAGCACAAGGCTGCTACCTACTGGTAAAGCCCATCTCCCTGCAAGAGCAGAAGAAGGCCAAGCAGGCCCACAGGGTCGCGGCCTAGGAAGTGGCCAAAGCCACCACCGCTATCCCACACTCCCAATGCCAGGAGGACATTGAAACCTTTGTGGCGGAAGCAGATTGGGAATCCATCATCCAATCAGATGGGGAAGCCATGCCAATTGGGCCACCCAATCGGAGGATCTGATGGGGGATTCAATCTCATCCAATCATTGCAACCAAGCTCCAGTCAAAACTGACCTGGGGCAAATCTGACCAGAAATTTTTTTTCTTCAACCAGAATGTTGATGCACCACAATCACCCACATATGCACCCCAAAAAATTTGTCTGACATCGGGGAAACAAAAAGTGAAGCCAAAAGCCAATGCAAACCTCTCTGCTGAAATTAACAAAAAACCTGATAGCGTTGCTGCTAACACCCATGCTGCCATGAAGGACCGTGGGGATCTAGAGGAGGCTAGTGGGCCCGGGTGCCCACCCCCTTGCACCTAAGGTGCAAAGGGGGAAACCTTCACTTTAGGGATGTTGAATATCGCCGGACTCAAGGCCTCACCATCCCAGGCTAGGAAACTGAGTTTTCACAACAAAATCTACCCGTGGATATCCTGGCCATCCAGGAGTCCCACTGTCCACAAGGTTCCAAGGATGCTGGGAAAACCATGCTCCTCCCATCCCTATCCTTTTGGTCAGAGCACTGTGGGGTGCTAGTTCAGAGAAACAATCTTTTCAAATCTGTATCATCAGAAACATTCCTAAATGGCCGAGTTCTTGTTGTCACTTTCTCATGGGCTGACATAGTGCCCACAATTGTCAATATCTATGCCCCAAACAGTGCACGCGAGCGTCAGGAATTTTTCTCATTGGTCAAATTTCTCCCACTACCCCCAAACCTGTTTGTAGTCAGTGACATGAACTGTTGGCTAAACAAACTAATGGACCAGTGGCCTTCCTCACCCCACGCCCCCCAGGGTCATGTAGAACTGCGCGTTCTAAAGGCCACCCTCGGGCTAATGGATGTGCTGCCATGACATGCCCCACTGCTCAAAAACATGATGCGCCCCCACATCCACAACGGTCAATTAAGGTCCATGACCCGCATCGACCTTATACTAATGCTGGAAAAATTCCAACCCCACATCTCCCACTTCAAAACAACAAAAATGGAATTCACCAACCACTGACTGGTCTCGATAACCTACCTCCTACCCACCACAGTGGCCAGGGCCCCACATTGGTGCAAGCTCCGCCCCACCAAACTCACGTCACCAGGATTTTCCACTTGGGTGGAAGAAGCAACTTTGACAAAAGAGTTTATAACACCATTCTGCATGGACCCCATCTCCACATGGGCAACCTTCAAGGAGGATACCATCCGCCACTCTCACCACATCTCCTCTAGATGCTCACGAGTCACATCGACAATCATTTCGCACGCTCTGGCAGAATTGGCACACCTGGAGTCCAATATCCCCACTACAGGATACAGCCCTGCATGGGGCCAAAAATGGGCAGAAGCAGCCGCTCACCTCAACGTGCTCAAAAGACAACACAAACATCGGGTTTGTGTTCAATACACAGCCAAACACATCACAAAGGGTGACAAGTGCACCACATACTTAGTTAAAAAAATTTCGCACCATGCCAGAGAGTGGCCTGCACACAGGTGCGAAAATCAGATGATCTCACCGCGGATACGCCAGTCAAAGTGGCAATCAAAACACAGAAGTATTACTCTGAGTTATACTGATCCGATCCAATTCAGCTGGCTGAAGTGGCAGAATTATTTGACTGAGCCCACATCTGCACCATTTCTCAATACCCAGAAATAATAAATTTAATTACTTTGAACAAATTATGGACAGCCATCCGCGGTGCACCTAACCGGAAATGCCCAGGCCCAGATGGCATCCCATATAAATTCTACAAAAAATACTTCAAATATATATCCACAATACTTCTTGCTTATCTTAACCAGAGCCTTTTGGAAACGCGCCTCCTACCAGGAGGACATAAGGACTTTACTGTCACACTTTTCAAGAAAGGGGATAAGCTAGACTTAGCCAACTGGCACCCCATTTCTTTAACCAACACGGATACAAAAATTTTAACAAAAATCATGGCTAACCGTTTAGGGATTATAGCATCTGCCATCATCTCCCCAGAGCAAATTTGGCTTCATACCCAGAAGGTTGATTTGGGATAACGTGCACTCTGTGGCTAATGTGTGTCAGTCCACAGCCTCTGGGGCACTTGTAATCTTGGACCAAAAAAGGCCTATGATAAAGTAAACTGGGAATACCTCAGGGCCTTCCTCCATCAATTCCGCTTACCCCTCGCTTCATCAACTGGGTAATGCTGCTCGCAGAATCTGCAACAATGGCAGTGCGTGGCCCTGGCTTCCTAACGGAAGTAGTCCGCCCTCAAAGAGGCTTGCAACAAGGGGTCCCCCTCAGCCCACTCTTATACAACTTCATCCTTGACCCACTACTGCGAAATGTGAATGCCCAACTTACTGGGGTCCACGTGCCAGGCCAAGCCCCAGTCAAGATAATGGCATTCGCAGATAATTGTGTGGTGGGGGTGTCTAATAATCAAGATGCACGCGCGCTTGAAGCTCTCATCCAGGAGTATTCCTGGGTAAGCAACTCAGCACTGAACGCTTCCAAAACCGAAATCATCCTCCTTGGTCAGTTTCAGAACTGCTGGACCCCAGCAATTAGTTCCCAACCCGGCCCATCTGCTCGCCCACATCCTCGCCCTACTAATTCAAAACACACCACCTCACTGGTGCTCCCCTTCGTGCCACGTCCTACCATAGGACCAGTACGCCATCTGGGCGTGTTGATGATGGAGGCGGATACGCGTCAGCAGTAATGGAGTGCTGTATTCTGGATAATGTGACAAAGCAAATCGCCTCTCTCAGAGCCCACCCTACTTCCCTTACTGGCAGGGTTGTTTTAGCTAACTCTATGCTCCTCTCCAAAGTCTGGTTTGGAGCCCACGCCATCCCCTTCTCCTCAAGATTCTTCAAATCCTTGTATGCCCTGCTTCAAGGATGTCTTTGGTCAGGCCGCCCTCCACCAGTACGTCTAGAGGTCATGTTTGGCCCTCGCCATCAAGGTGGCATGGGTCTGCTCGACTTCAGAGCCCATGCTGCCAAGATCCTGGGCACCTGGATTGTGGCCGTCACCGCTCCTACACTCCCATCCCAACACTGGTCCCGCGCGGCCTGCTCCAACTTCTCCCGAACCTTGGGCCTCAACAACCCATCGAGCCCACACTCCCTGATGAAATACCTTGCTTCACACCCATCGGCCACAGTCCCTCATGGGACTAAAACCCACTACAAACGAATCCTCCTCTCCATGCGGAGTGCTGAGTGTAGAATCTGTATTAGCGGACACACAACCCAGAGAGGCCGCCCCTCTCCTCAGTTCACACAAAAGGTACAGGGGCTACCCATCCAAGATGGCGTGATCCCCACACGGCCCCATGTCCTATCCAGGGTGAACTACCTGGACATGATGGGCATCCCTTACTCCATTGAAACCCAAAAAACTATCTGGAAATATGCACATCATCCCTGTTGCAGCCTCAAGTCCGCTCCCATGTGTGGCGCTGCCTGAGGTGGGTGTATCATACAGCCGAGCACTCTAATGCTTTACACTCATCCTGTGTCGTGTGTGGCCAGTATGGAACGCTGTTTCACCGCCTGGAGAAGTGCCCTACCTTTAAAGTGATATGGCGCGAAGTTCAACGTCTGCTGGGCCAGGATCAAACGCATCCCTTTAGTCTGTCAAGAGATATGTTTGCTCTATCAATGGCCTCCCCCTTCCACCCTCCCTCCATGCTTTGATGATTGCAATAGCTATGTGGACCATCCACACGATTGTCTTAGATGCCATCGCAGGCTCCACCCCCACCCTCCCAGAAGCTGTCCACAGATTCCAGTCTCATTAGGTGGACCACTTTCAAGCGTGGATGTTTGGATACCTCCCACCGCATTGCTGACAGCTGGTCTCCTCCTGGTTCCCAGTCTGGTTCATCAAATCAGACCCCTTCCTCCACACGTGTTCAATTGTGGATACGGCCCCATCACACGTTCCCCCTCCCCATAAGTGGCGTTCCCGCTGGTAACAAGAGATAGCATTGCATCTCTGGGGTGCCTTTCCTGGTACTAAGTTTTGTCTCTTCTGATTCATATTTGGAAGTGTCCATCCCATGGTCGGCCTTCCTCGCAATAAATTAAATAGTAAAAATGATAACTAATATTATAAGCAAAGACTGCGGTGGACAAAAGGGAACTCCAATCTGAGAGTCAATCCTCTACTAATTTTTGGAGTATGTTAATTAAAGTCCCATTGACCCGCTCAACCATTCCAAATGACTTGGGGTAATATAGGGTTGTCAAAACCCCTTGGATGGCAATTAGATCGTTAAAATTTAGGAGGATGTGGGAAGTGAAATTAGTTCCATTGTTAGTAAGGAGGAACTGAGGGCAGCCATGCCGCTGAATAATGCATCCCATTATGAATTTGGCCACTGTGACCTCCCCTAAGTCTTGTATCGCCCTAGCTTCAATCCACTGGGTTAAGTGGTCAATTGCCGCCAAAAAGTACTTGGACTGATTAGCTCTCATTGGAAGAGGCCTAACAATATAAAGGGAAACTGTATGCCAAGAAAAGTGTGGCTTCACTAACTGGTATGAGGTCTTCTGGTGGAATGGCTTTTCCATTTGGCACTGGTGACAGGAGGAGATAGTATCAAGCTCATTAAAGTTGATTTTTCCCACCCCAGTAATACCAAGGCCGCAATAATTCCAATGTCTTGCACATGCCACCATGCCCAACAGCCCTATTGCACTCATAATACAGTTGAGTGGGTGGAAGGTCTTAGGTAAATTCATGGTAGTGTCCCCTATCCGCTTATACAATTCACCATTCTTCTGGAATGTATTGGCCCTTATTCCATCCAATACCTTGATGACTTGTGGCAGCTCATCATTTTACTTGCCGCTAAGCACCTTATCAAACACTATATCACTCAGATCCACTATAGCTGCAACTGTAGGTAATCTCAATAAACAATTGGCATTTTAGTGTTTTTCTCCAGGTCAGTGAATAATTTTGAAATTATATGCCTGCATTTTAAGTGCCCATCAGGCCAGACACCCTTCAGGCTCTTTAAAATTCTGTAACCAACGTAAAGAGTCATGATCTGTTACAACTTTGAATTTCACCCCATGAAAATACACCCAAAATTTGCTTATAGGCGTAGATCACCGCCAAGACTCCCGCTCAGTCACAGTATATTTTGTGCTCATGACTGTCAAACTATGACTACAGTATGCTACGGGGATTTTTCTCTTTCCTCGTCTTTTTGGGATAAAACTGCCCCTACAGCAGAAAGGGATGCATCTGTCTTAACAATGAACTCTTTTTTGATATTGGGATAGCATAACACCGGCACACTGGTCAACGCCATTCAAAGCATATCAAAAGCGTGTTGCTGCCATTCCATCTATTCAAAAATGGTGTCCTTTATTAATAACTTAAATAGTGGGCCCCGGATACAGCTGAAGTTAGGGATGAAGCGCCAGTAGTATCTGAACATTCCCAAAAAGACCTGTATATCCCACTTGTAGTTGGGTGGAGTCATTTTTTGAATAGCTTCCACCTTGGCTGGTTGAGGTCTCAGCCCTGTGGCATCAACCATGAACCCCAGGTACTCCATCTGGTCCTTAAAGAAATGGCATTTCATGGGTTTGATCTTGAAGTTGGCCTCAGCAAGCCAGCAGAATAATGCTTTGGAATGGTTGAGGTGTTCAGAGAAGGTTTGGGAGAAAACATTAATGTCATCAAGGTATACAAGGACACATGACAGATTTAGATCCCCAAGAATGGTGTCCATCATCTATTTAAATGTAGCCGGGGCATTACACAGCCTTTGTGGCATCCAGGTTGGTTGGAATAGACCTTTGGATGTGATTACAGTGCACTTCTTCTGCTCCACTGGTGGCAACTTGATTTGCCAGTAGCCTGAGATCAGGTCCATTGCTGAGAAGAAACGAGCTCCCCTAGATGATCCAAAGCGTCATCAATCCGTGGTAAGAGATATGAGTCCTTTTTGGTGATGTTGTTGAGCTTTTGGTAGTCAATTACTATATGGTTAGTACCATCTTTCTTTTTTACAATAAGAACAGAAGAAGTCCATGGACTCTTTGACAGTTCAAGCATCCATTGCAATAACAGCTTATCAATTTCCTTGGTTACTAATTCTTCCACCACCCTTGATTAAAAGATCATCCTTGACCTGATGAGAGGATGATCTCCAGTGTCCAACCTATGAACCACCCCCGCACGCATCCTAATCATGGTCATTGACAGCAAAAATCTCTTTATATTATGAAATAAAGTGAATACCCAATCCTTCTGTGGTTCCAACAGCCCCATTACTTAATTGTGCAATACAACTGCCATTACACTGAGCTGTGGTTTGAAAGGCAGACCAAATTCCTCCAGCGATCCAAGCACATGAACTGAAAGAACCTCCTCAATGGGGATTAAGTGTAAATATGCCACTTTTTTGGCGTTGGATTTGCAATGGTACCATTTGTTAATTTGCAAGCAAAACTTTGATCTCTTCTTGCTCTGGTAATATAATGCCTGGGGCCAAATGGGGCTCAAACCGCAATTGCTGATACAGCCAGATAACTTTCCCATACAGTCCATCTTAAACTTCAATCATCAAGTCAGTGCTCACTATAATTTGATGCCTGGATGGAATAATATAGGTTCTGCAGCTCTGAGTGACAGCTCTTGATATTCATAAACCTGTTGGGGAAGAGCCCGAGTTTTGCCTCATAACTGATAGTAATGAACAGGTATTACTCCATAGCTATAAGCCAGATTGATATTCCCCATATGCACTGGATCATTTTGGCACTCTGTTAGGGGTGAAGTGAATTGGGCTACTTCGACCCAATATCTCAAAAAAGTCTCGTCCATCATATCAATGACAGTCCCATAGTGTCACAAAAAGGCGTTCCAATTAACAGATTGTAATTGCTATTTGGTAACACTAAGCTGGGGATACCATGACAATAGAACCAAACCGCAATGGAAGTGCACTATATGCTCCCTCAGAGACTTTATTTTCTTCTCCAGCAGTGCCATATACCATCTGGTGTTCCACAAATGGTTTTAATGTCAACCTGGCCACCAATTTGGTGGAGACTAACTTATGAGGGGCACTGGTATCTATTATGGAACGGACTCAGGTATTAGCTACAATCATGTTGCAGTAAGTACATTTGGAGTAAGACGCATCTTGACTGTTTATAACATGGACCTTTAAGGAGTCCCAGTTTACAATTAAACATGCAATCCTCTCACCAATTCTGGGGTATTAAATTAATAATAGTTTTAATCAGAAGAGCGATGCTTACTGCTTGCAATAAAGGTGCATCTGAGGAGGTGTATAACTTTTTAGGAGAAGCTTGGTTGAACATTTGGCAAGCATACAGCTCAACCTGCATATAAGGCCCTTCTTCTGCCAAAGCTGCAGCCTGCACTCATGTCAAAACATTCACCCCCCATCTGGCTGCTGATATAAAACTGATTCATTGTGCAAGGGAACTTCTGTTAAATATTTAAAATGGGTTCAGGTGGGACGTTTGGTTTGGTATAGCGGATTTAGAGAGTCCCATCTCTACTCAGCTCTGACTTTTCCCCAGAAGTATTGTTCTAGCTGTACATAAGAGACCTGTTGATTGGGGCACCACCGTTCCAGATGCCCCTGTTAACTGCATTTGAAACAGCTGACCTTAAAGGGCCCACGTCCTTGATTAATGTAATACAAGTCATGTCAGGAGTTGGGCTGGAAGTGATAAGCATAAATAGGTTTAGGTGATAGTTGGGCCAGGGATGATAAGCAGGTATGGGGTGGATATTTAACTGTTGAGGATAACTTAGTGGAATCTTAACTGGACTGAAATAGTTCCCCAAATAAGATGATTTGGCAGTTGTAGAAGAAGGATTCCACTTGGTATAAGGAGGAGTGAAGTTGGCTGATATGCAGTGCAAGAACTGAACAAGTTTAAGCAAAAGTACATCCTCATCCAACAGTAGGGCCATTATGTTATGCAGCTCACAGTATGGCTTTACAGCAGAAGTCATCGTAATACACACATCAGCTTTGGATAAAACTCTGGCCCCAATTAGCACATGAGCTTCCGCCATAAATTGCTCAGCAAACGCAGTGAGGGTCTCATTCTGCTGAAATCTGATGGTCAAAGACTCAGCCTTCCGCTGTGACATCTTTGCAGTTCCACCAAACAATCACAGCACCATATTTTTGACTTCTTGGTATATAGGGGAACTGCCTGAAAGGTAACAGTTGACTTGATCAGCACTTCCAACATCCAAGGAAGAAATCAAAAGTTTTGCTCTCTGTCAATCTGAGACTCCTTCAGTTGCAATTTCAAATCGCTTAAAGAACCCATGAATATTCCCTTCATGATCAAATGGGGCAGCTTATTGCAGTAAACCTCCTGGAGCAGCTCATCTTGTTTTTTTAAGCACAGCATCCAACGCCAGTTTCAGCTCCACATAGGCAACTGACCCAGAGTGTTGGGTAAGATATTTATCAAAACAACATTTATGCAACATAGCTGGAACCAAGTTTTCTATCATTTTATAATTGATAAATGACTCCCTGTAGTGAGCACCACTGTTATAAAATCGGCGGCATTCAAAAGATATGCCAACGGATTTTGCACAGGATTTAACCCACTGAGAAATTAGGACCAACAATGTGATAATCGTTGTTCTTCAAACAACAGAATAAATTTCAAATAATATGGAGCATTCGCTCCCACTACTCTCTTTTATTTAATACAATCAATACAGCAGGTTCTCGCTGTTTCTAATTACATTAAACTACTCACACCATTCTTTTCTCAATCATCTCATCTTGCCTATATCATAGTAACTTTGGATAATACTGCTTCCATGGCTTAGTAATTTAATTCGCCGTATCTCATTGGTTTTGACAACTCTTCATTTGTTAAATTCATAATTGCCTAAAATGAGGCAATCTCTCAACAACCCAATATTGCCTCGTTTTGAGGCGCTCAAATAATCATTACTCACATTAAACTTGGCAGATCCTATCCATTCTGCAATAACAACATAGGGGCTTATCATCCAGTCATATTAGAATTGGAACACATATTTTTACTAATTTCTCATAAAATCTTCTGTACCACATAAGCTTAAAATTTGAAGTTTAGCATATAGGATAATAGTTGATAGGAATCTAATAAAAACTGTATAAAATTTATATATTAGTTATATAAAAATATAAGTTTTAAAGTTGTTTGTTTGGTTTAAGCTAATCAGGGTATGACCATTACCAAAAAATTAAAATAAAATATAAAATGTGGGCCAAAACGCTCACATATGCGTAATAGCATCAAAATTAGAAAAACAAAAACCACAAAGTCTGGAAAAGGCAAGCTGTTAGCTGATCATAGTGGAGTAGGAGGGGGATCAGGGTACTTCTTTAGTTTCATCAGCATCAAGAAAGGTGCAAGACAGGTAGAAAGAAAGGGGTGGGGGCATCATCAATGTGGGGTTCAATATCCCTAAGATAGGGCTAAGAAAAGACACCATGTGCCGCAACAAAGGCAAAGTTGATTGCAAGATCTTGCTCCACCTGGAGGCATGCTTCAGGGAGCTTGGTGAAGTTGATAATGTTGGTGCAGGAGATTTTGAATTTTTGGGTTCTTCACCACTGCTACAATATTCAAGATTGATTTTTGGGCATCCTTATGAGATTTGAGAGGTCCTGATTACCTGCAGTGGTAAGGGTATCTGGGACAGCAGGGGAAATAAACCTTTGGCCAGCATTGCCACAAATTTAGCTATGGCTTTGTGAATAAAATGACAGTTGGGTGAATCAGCTTCTTTAACAGCAATCTGATAGTCAGAGTGGAAAGTTGTGGCGTTTGTTTGTGGTATAATTATTGAGGGGGATTGGTCATTTAAATCAGTTTGCAAAGCCTGTTCAAGTGTGAATGTGGATGGTTCAATAGAATGCCCAAATTCTAAAACCCATGGCCAATAAAACCCAGAGATCCTGGTTGAACTAGATTTGGGCATCAGCATATTATTAGGGTTTGCTGATGAATAAGAGGAAGATTGAGAACAAACTGAAGTCCAATTCACTTTCTGCTTAGTTGTTATGGATGTGGGTTAGGGTTAAGGATGGACCTAATTGACTGCTGTGGGAGATGCTGTAGCAACAGGTTTGAGGGGAGGTGAGGTTAAAATTGTACCCCATACTAAATAGTTATAGGGATGGTGGACAATTGGGAAAACGTTTTGGGTGCAGAGCCTGACAAGTCTTTAAGGGAGGTGCACTTATGATAGAGTGGTATCTCAAAAAAGTACAAAAAGATCGTCCATTTACCCCTTGACACATACCCAGAAAAGATGGTCTGGGGCAGAAAGGAGATTGAAATGTGATGGATTCAACTGAGAAATTTGTTGATAACTTGGGTATAGTGTGTCATGTGTTTAAGGTGCTGCAAGATATGTGACCCATTTGGAACCACAAACTAAAGGTTGAGGTAAGATATGTAGGTGGTCAAACTAATAATTAGCTCTTGATGGAGCACAATGGGGGAAGGTGGGTGGGTAAACCAGCAAACTTACAACCATAAAAGTTTTCACTGGGAACTGGGTACAAGTGGTGGGGAGAGAGGGTGCCCTGGTATACCAGTGGCACTGTCACTACAATTAAATTTTTAAATTTTTTAAATTTTTTAAATTTATTGCGGGGAAGGCCAACCATGGGATGGACACTTCCGAATATGAATCAGAAGAGATAAAACTTAGTACCAGGAAAGGCACCCCCAGAGATGCAATGCTATCTCTTGTTGCCAGCGGGAACGCCACTTATGGGGAGGGGGAGGAAACGTGTGGAGGGGCCATAGCCACAATTAAGCACGTGTGGAGGAAGGGGTCTGATTTGATGAACCAGACTGGGAACCAGGAGGAGACCAGCTGTTGGCAACGCGGTGGGAGGTATCCAAACATCCACGCTTGAAAGTGGTCCACCAAATGAGACTGGAATCGGTGGACAGCTTCTGGGAGGGTGGGGGTGGAGCCTGCGATGGCATCTAAGACAATCGTGTGGATGGTCCACATGGCTATTACAATCATCAATGCATGGAGGGAGGGTGGAAGGGGGAGGCCATTGATAGAGCAAACATATCTCTTGACAGACTGAAGGGATGCGTTTGATCCTGGCCCAGCAGACGTTGAACATCGCGCCATATCACTTTAGAGGTAGGGCACTTCTCCAGGCGGTGAAACAGCGTTCCATACTGGCCACACACGACACAGGATGAGTGTAAAGCGTTAGAGCGCTCAGCTGTATGATACACCCGCCTCAGGCAGCGCCAAACATGGGAGCAGACTTGAGGTTGCAACAGAAGATGGTGTACATATTTCCAGATATTTTTTGGGTCTCAATGGAGTAAGGGATGTCCATCATGTTTAGGTAGTCCACTCTGGATAGGACATGGGGTCAAATGGGGATCACGCCATCGTGGATGGGTAGCCCCTGTACCTCTTGTGTGAACTGAGGAGAGGGGCGGCCTCTTTGGGTTGTATGTCCGCTAATACGAATTCTCCACTCAGCACTCCGCATGGAGCGAAGGATTCGTTTGTAGTGGGTTCTAGTCCCGTGAGGACCTGTGGCCGATGTATGTGAAGCAAGGTATTTCATCAGGGAGTGGGGGTTCGATGGATTGTTGAGGCCCAAGGCGCAGGAGAAGTTTTAGGGCTGCGTGGGACCAGTGTTGGGATGGGAGTGTAGGAGCAGTGACGGCCGCGATCCAGGTGCCCAGGATCTTGGCGGCATGGGCTTTGAAGTCAAGCAGGCACATGCCACCATGATGTTGGGGGCCAAACATGACCTCTAGCCGCACTGGTGGAAGGCGGCCCAACCAAAGCCATCCTTGCAGCAAGGCGTACAAGATATTGTAGAAGCTTGGGGAGAAGGGGATGGCGTGGGCTCCAAACCAGACTTTGGAGAGGAGCATGGAGTTGTCTAAAACAATCCTTCCAGTAGGGGAAGTAGGGTGGGCTGTGGGAGAGGCGATTCGCTTCGTCACATTATCCAGAATACGGTACTCCATAACTGCTGACGCGTATCCGCCTGCCTCCATCAACACGCCCAGATGGCGTACTGGTCCTATGGTAGGACGTGGCACGAAGGGGAGCACCAGTGAGGTGGTGTGTTTTGAATTAGTAGGGCGAGGATGTGGGCGAGCAGATGGGCCGGGTTGGGAACTAATTGCTGGGGTCCAGCAGTTCTGAAACTGACCAAGGAGGATGATTTCGGTTTTGGAAGCGTTCAGTGCTGGGGCGCGCCCAGGAATACTCCTGGATGAGAGCTTCAAGCGCGCGTGCATCTTGATTATTAGACACCCCCACCACACAATCATCTATGAATGCCATTATCTTGATTGGGGCTTGGCCTGGCACGTGGACCCCAGTGAGTTGGGCATTCACATTTCGCAGTAGTGGGTCAAGGCTGACGTTGTATAAGAGTGGTCTGAGGGGGTCCCCTTGTCGCAAGCCTCTTTGAGGGCGGACTACTTCCGTTAGGAAGCCAGGGCCACGCACTGCCATTGTTGCAGATTCTGTGAGCAGCATTACCCAGTTGATGAAGCGAGGGGGTAAGCGGAATTGATGGAGGCAGGCCCTGAGGTATTCCCAGTTTACTCTATCATAAGCCTTTTGTTGGTCCAAGAATACAAGTGCCTCAGAGGCTGTGGACTGACATACATTAGCCACAGAGTGCACGTTATCCCAAATTGACCTTCTGGGGATAAAACTGAATTGTTCTGGGAGATGGTGGCAGATGCCACAGTCCCTAAACGGTTAGCCATGATTTTCGTTAAAATTTTGGTGTCTGTGTTTGTTAGAGAAATTGGGCGCCAGTTGGCTAAGTCTAGCTTATCCCCTTTCTTGAAGAGTGTGACAGTGAAGGCCTCATGTCCTCCTGGTAGGAGGCGCGTTTCCATCAGGCTTTGGTTAAGTGAGGCGAGCAGCAATGGGGATATATATTTGAAATATATTTTGTAGAACTCATATGTAATGCCATCTGGGCCTGGGCTTTTTCGGCTTGGTGCACCGCGAATGGCTGTCCATAATTTGTTTGGAGTAATTAAATTCATTATTTCCGGGTATTGGAAAATGGAGCAGATGTGGGCTTTGCGATAAATTCTGCCACTTTGGCCAGCAGAAATGGGTCAGAGCAGTACAACTTGGAGTAATACTGTTGCATTTCAATTGCCACTTCAGCTGGTGTGTCCACAATGGAATTATCCAATCTTCGCACCTGTGTGCAGGCCACGCTCTGGCGTGGTGTGAAAAATTTTATAAAGAAATGTGCGGTGCACTTTTCACCTTTGTGTGATACATGTGGCCCTGTACTTAACACAAACCTGATGTTTATGTTGTCTTTCAAGTGCGTTGAAGTGGGTAGCTGCCTCCGCCCACTTCCGTCCCCATGCAGAGCTGTATCCTGTAACTGGGATGTTGGACTCCAAGTGTGCCAATTCTGCCAGAGCGCGCGAGATAACCGCTGATGTGGCTCGTGAGCATCTGGAGGAGAGATGGCGAGAGTGGCGGATGGTGTTATTTTTGAAAGTTGCCAATGTGGAAATGGAGTCCGCGCAGAACGGTGCAACAAACTTTTTGCCATAGTTGCCTATTTTACCCACGTGGAAAATACCGGTGACCCAGCTTGGGGGGCAGATTTTGTACCAATGTGAGGCCTTAGCAGCTGTGACTGGTAGGTGGTAGGTTAGTGAGACCAGTCAATGGTTGGAGAATTCCAATTTTGTTGTCTTGAAGTGGGAGATGTGTATTTGGAATTTTGCCAGCCTTAGAATAATGTCGATGTGGGTCATGAACCTTAATTGGCCATTGTGGACGTGGGGCCGTGTCATGTTTTTGAGCAGCGGGGCATGCCATGGCAGCGCATCCATTAACCTGAGGGTGGCCTTTAGAACGCGTAGTTCTACATGACCCTGTGGGGTGTGGGGTGAGGAAGGCCACCAGTCTGTTGGTGTGTTTAGCCAACAGTTCATGTTGCCGACTATGAAGGAGTCTGGGGGTAGCAGGAGGGATTTGACTGACGAGAAAAATTCCTGACACTCGTGTGCACCATTTGGGGCATAGATGTTGACGATTGCATGTTCTACGTCACCCATGAGAAGGTGACAACAAGCACTCAGTCATTTAGGAATGTTTCTGAGGATATAAATTTGAAATTTTTTTTTTCCAAATTAGCACCTCACAGTGCATTGACCAAAAGGATAGGGATGGGAGGATCATTGTTTTCCAAGCTTCCTCAGAACCTTGTGGACAGTGGGACTCCTGGATGGCCAGGATATCCTTGGGTAAATTGTGTTGTAAAAAACTCAGTTTTCTAGACTGGGATGGCAAGGCCTTGAGTCTGGCGATATTCAAAATCCTTATGGTGAAGCTTTCCCCCATCACACCTTAGGTGCGAGGGGGTGGGCACCTGGGCCCACCATTCTCTTCTAGCTCCCCGCGGGCCTTCACAGCAGCGTGGGCGTTAGCAGCAACACATCAGAGTTTTTGTTGATTTTTGTGGAAAGAGTCACATAGGCTTTAGCCTTCAATTTTTGTTTTCCTGACGTCGGACAAATTTTTTGCAGTGCAGGTGAGTTTGGTGCACTGTTGAGTGGGTCAAAAAAAAATTTTTCAGTTGGGATGGGTCCCAATTCAGTTTCAATTAGAGATTGGGTGCAACAATTGGGTGAGATCAAAACTCCCATCAGATCCTCGGATTGAGTGGCCTGCTCAGCATGGGCTTCCAAATATGATTGGTTGCTGGATTCCTGAGTTGCTTCCACCGTGAAGGTCTCCATGTCCTCCTGGCATTGTGAGTGTGGGATAGCGGTTGTGGCTTTGGCCGCTTCCTTGGCTGCGGCCCTATGGGCCTGATTGGCCTTCTTCCACACTTGTGGGGAGATAGGCTTTACCAGTAGGTAGCAGCCTTGTGCTCCCCATGGGAAGGCCTCCTTGGTGCTTGCAGTTGGTTCATAGTGCGCCTCTCCGCTGGCCATGGCTGCTGAGGGGTGCTCTTGGAATGTAACGCCCTCCTTGATGGGGCATGCGTGTGCCTTAGGGCCAAACGCATCACAGTGGGTGCAAATGGGGGGCGCGCTGTCCACAGTCACCCGGAATGGGTGGGTGGTATGCCCTGCAATATCAATAAAAGTGGAGTGCAGGATCTGGGTTAGGTCCTTCGCGATCTCCTCAGTTGGGGTCAGCACTTCGATGGCTTTGCTGGTGCACAGGTGTGACATCAGCATGAAGCGTTGCATTTCTAAAGATTGTATTTTGCAATATATGGTGAGACCATCTTTCAGATGTTGTTCCAAATTGTCACATTTTACCGTAGTAGGAAAGAAGTTGAATGTGAGGAAAATTTGGTTCAATTTTGTCCATCTGGTGCATTTAGTTTCGATGACCCATTGCCCTTCAGGGAGGTTGACCACTATGCGCACTGCTGCAGCCTCGTCTGCTGCCGTTTTGCTTTCAAAACCTAGGTCCAGCCAACCGCGTGACATGTAGTGAGGTGCAACGTACACCGCGGTCAGGAAAATTGTGTGTACATCTTCACAAAATTTTTCCCATAAGGCCATTTTTTGGATGTCCAGAAACACGTGGACTCCAAATTCCACCGACGAAAGTGGCTGGGAGTGTGGCGTGTTGATGTACTGGTTGCATCGTGCTTGCCATGCGAGTATCTCTGGGGAAATAGTGACCTCCAGTTTCTTAGTATTTTTGTCATTTCCACCAGATTCTCCGGGGCGTTTTTGAATATTGGAGGCCGCCGGCCTTCCTCCTGCTCCTCTTACCTTGCTTGCCCAACTGCTCCCTGACATGGGCGCAGACTAATCTCCTCTGTGAGATTATCAAACTAGATTCAGTCTTGAATTGAATAGTTTGCAATAGTGAATACAACGAGAAAGAAAAGATTTACTGTCACTACAATTACATCATCAGCTTTACATGTAAATCCTGGTTAAAGTACCCCTTTAAAGGGGTGGAAGTTGATAAAAATGGCAGGTTACATCATTGCTTGGTTTATTTTAAAATATAGCTTTATCTGACTACAGAAACAATTTCCCATATTTGACCCTGAAGAAAAAGTGCATGCGGTTCTGGGGGAGCACCCAGGGGCTTTGAAGCACTTCCTGGTAGCGTGTGAGTTGAAGGTGAGATCTTGGGTGGAACAAATCATCCAAAGGACTAAGGAAACTGCATTACCCAATCCAAACGTGTTTTCCCACTGGATGGAAAATGTTAGGTGGATAACATTACTATCTCACCCAAAAACAGTGGCAGAGGATCCAAGGACACCAAGGAGATGAGTGCAGTAGTTTGAAGTTGTTGCTTTTACTTTACTTTTTTGTAAATTCACCTGGAATGTGATGCCAAGCAGAAAAGAAATTTATAAGTAGAAAACTAAATCAATAATTCCTTTAATAAAAATTTTATTTGAAAAAGATATAAAATTATAGTATTGCTCTTTAACTAATATACCCAGATATACAAAAATTTATGCTTAATCCTCATAGGTATTAGATTTTAAGTAGGTAAAGGCTTTTAGAGTTTTTTTTACAAACAATATATAAAAAACTTTGAATTTTTATATATAAGCTAACACGCAGCATATCTTCTAAACTATTTAAACTCTATGCGTATTTGTTTGTGGAAGGTTGACCAGGGGACGTACACTTTCAATATAGTGAGGATAAAATAATAATAAACTGTAAATAATTAAGGACACCCCAGAGGGTTAATAGCCCCTCTTGTTGCTTCCAGGACCACCAAGCTTAGGATGATAGGGGTTTATGCTGGCTTATTCTTGTATGCAGCATGAGTGAGGGAATGAGTCAATATTAGGAATCATATGGGGAACCATGAATTGATTATCATTCTGTTGCGTGGGGCCATGTTTCCAAATAACCATGTTTGAAAATGTTCCAATATATGGTAGTGAAAATAATTGATGGCTATTTGGAGAGTAGGCGTTGCTCCTGTGAATGACTCCAGTATTATAGTATGGATTGTCCATAGTGCTATTGCTACTATTAACGCCCATAAAGATGGATAAATAGGTGACTCCATGTTGAGAGCGAACATGTTCCTAGTAAAACTAATGAATTGTCCATTGTCTTGATGAAATAAGCGCATGACCTCTTTCCATAAGGCTAAAAACTATTGGATATTGTTCTAGGCGGTTTACTAAGCTTCTTTATTGGCCACATATTGTGCATTAAGAGTGGGTAGCGTTCAATCATTCTGCTGTGTGATATACTCTCCTCATGAATCTCCATACATGGGCCCATATCCTGGGTTGTACTAATGAGTGATGTGTGTATCTTCTGACCATTATTTGGGTCTCCAGGCTGTATGGTATATCCATATGATACAGCTAATTAATCCTGAAAATGGTACTTGGATTTTGGTTTATTATGTTATCTGTAAATAATTTTCATTAACTTCCTGTCTGTGAGTTGGCCTTGGGCATCCTCAATGACTGATCTGGACACATATTTAAATCTTCCACTTTGTTCTTCTCATGGCTAGAAGTATTCATTTAGAGTGTACAGGAATGCCATGTGGTCCTGCAGCCATTGGGTGAGACACAAGATACCTAATCAATGTGTTTGGATGATCTGGGTTTCTTAATCAAAATGCTTGTGTAAAATTAGATCTTGCTGCTCTAGACCAATGTATGTCTGTAAAGTCTGGATTAGTCACCTGAGCTATCCAGTATCTCAGTATATGGGCTGCTTGCTCTACATAATTAGTTAGATCCATCCTCCATTCTTCCTAAAGCCAAATAGAGTGTCAAGGCGCATAGGGGCATTATGGTTGGACCAAAGCCATCTCTGCATTAAGGCATATATTTTATTAAAAAGGATGGTAAGAAAGTATTTGAATGGGCTGTAAACCATATGATTGATAATATCATGGATTTGGCTATCAAGACCTTCCTGTTAGACCTGTTTGATGTCCATGCAAGGAGGCAATACGTTTTGTTATTTTATCTAAAAGTTGATTTTCCATCATGTGTTGGCATAGCCTCCTGCCTCTAACCATATCTAAGTGATGGACAGGTCCAGCTGCTAGCTTGGTAGTAAAAGAAGTTTCAGTGGAGTAATTGATGATCTTTGCCTCCTATGTCTGGTAAGGAGTCTTGATGTTCTATTGGTCTGTTGCCCCAGGGTAGATGGCTTCCAATGGGTATGATTTTTTTTCAGGAGTAAAATTCCATTTTTTTAATATTACATGATGCGTTACTTATGGAATAGTATTTTTGTATTATTTTATTAATTCTGCAAGCATCCTAATTGTTAGATATACCAACCACAAAGTCATCAGCAAAGCCATCATTTTGACTGGTGGTTGGCCATATATATTGATTTTATTGACAAGGGCGTTTGCATTGCAGATTAGGGGATCAAGGCAAAATTTGTATAGTAGAGGGCTTAGAGGGTCTCCTTATTTGAGTCCTCTATATGAAAAACTAGGTTAGTTAAAAACCCTGCTCTGCGCACAGCCATGGTAGCTGACTCTTTGATTAACATAACCCACTTTAGAAACTTATTTGGGAGAGTAGAACTTAGAAGGCAGGCCATGATATAGGTCCAGTTTACCCTTTCATATGCCTTCTGTTGATCTAAAAAGACAAGCGCTCCAGATGATTTAGATTGGCAGACATATGCAACTATGTAATATTGTCCCATATGGATCTCCCTGGGACAAATTTATATTGTGATGAGATATCACATCAGTTGCAATTTCTGCTAATTGTTTAGCTATAATTTTTGTAAATATTTTAGTGTTAGTATTAGTTAGGAAGATTGGTTGCTAATTGGATAGTTTTAGTATGACTTCTTTTTGGATAGAGTGACAATGTATGCTTCATTGCCTCCAGGTAGAAGGCGTGTTTTCATAATGCACCTATTTATGGAAGCTAAAATAGTATAAGATAAGTTAGTAAATTATTTTTTATAAATTTCATAGGGAAGACTATCAGATCCAGGGCATTTCCCTCATGGTGCACCGCACATTGCTTCTCATAATTCCTCACAAAATATTAAATTAATTAAATTGTTGGTTTGAGGCTTTTCTTTCTCATAACAACCACTTTAGTTACTACAATTCGATTCAAACAGCAAATTTGGATAATCACACACAGGAAAGATGGGCGACTTTATCAACAAAAATAATACAACATGGGCGAGCGTCGCAGTGAGCGGTGCACTTAATGGTGCAACTAAGGGCAATAAACGCCCTGGAGGGGGACCGGAACCCAATCCATAAAAAAATCGCAAACTAAGACACCATCTGGGTTTATGGTATTTACTGTAAAGCACGCGCAATATATGTACATTCAATTTAACCAACCTTTGTCAGATGTAAAGCACAGGATCAGACTCTTCCTTGGGGATGAGTCACCGACCCTGTGGGAGAAAACATGTGAGGCACAGCCCTCACTTTTCCCTCACGCGGTGTACATAGCCACCAACAACATGGGCTGCATCTGGATCAATATTGATTTTGAAACAGCTGATGAAGCTGATGCCGCAGCAAAAATTTGTGTGGAAATTGACCTCCCTGAGGGCAAAAAAATTGTGCACACCACGCGCACCAGATGGAACAAAGCGAAAACTTTGTTCATCCCTTTTGACTCACTCCCCACCAACCTTCCTCATAAGGTAATCGAGGAGGAGCTCCATAAAGGTCTCATAGCCTGTGAAGAAATTCAACAACTCAAATTACAGCGATTTTGCTTGATGCCCAACCTGTGCATGGGCAAAGCTATCGCTGTAATTAACCCCTTCCCAGAAGTGGAAGAGGACTTATCCAGAATTACCCGCACAGCAGAATTTCACTTTGCAGATAGGGGTCAGTCAGCTGCATTATGAGTTACACTGGAACGCGCACCGCCCATTTGCAACCACTGTGGCTCACTGGACCACAACAAATATGCATGCCCTGTGAAAGAGGGCTCAATGGAAAATGATTTTTGTGAGGAAGCAATGGATGAAGATAATGAAAACTTTGCCAAATTGACTGATGGTCACCACCCATTCCGCTGGGGTGAAGATGGACTATACTCCATCATGGACCCAGTTACAAGTAAACAACATAAAGCGGCACAAAAAGCCCACAAGCGAGCAGTGGCTGAAGCGGTGGCACACATAGAGTATGCCATTAACCCCGAACAAATTTGGGAGGATATTTTGGATATTCACCAAACCAACCAATCAGAACAATATCCCCATGTCAAAAATTTTCACAGTAACCTGACTGAGCCACAAAGCGACATCAGTCATGCACATGCTGAGGAACAATTCAACCGCAATTTGGGTGAAAATGTGGTGCACAATTCAACAAAGTCGAACCTCAAAAATATAAAATCCAATCAACAATCTGCATCAAATCAACATGAGACCTGTGTGGGAAAAGTTGACGCAAATGCAAAAAACCACAATTCCCTTGAATCATTGGGTCAGATCAAGGGAAAAAACAATGGCAGTGAAAGAGTTGGAGTAGAGATGCAGAACATGGCCAAAATGAGCCATGGTGGGATAGGGCCAGAGGGCCATCCCAACCGCTCCTGAGGCGCCGCAGGCTCTCTCTCAGTGTCAATAGGGATGCTAAACATCGCGGGAGCCAAGGCTCATACATCCCAAGCCAAAAAGTTGGAATTCCTGCGAAAACCTCTTGTAGACATCTTGGCCATCCAAGAAACCCACTGTCTACAAGGGGAAGAAGAATCCTGGTCAATCAGGGTCACACCATCACGATTAGTATGGACGTCTCACTGTGGGGTGATCATCCAAAACAACAAAAAATTTAAAATTACAAATTCATCATCACACTTGCACAATTGAGATCTGGTAGCAACAATCACATGCCAAGAGGAAATAATTTTGATAGCACGTATCTATGCACCGTGCACTGCAACTGAGAGAAAACAATTTTTTGAAAACATTTCTACTCTCACCCTCCCACCAGATACCATTATGTTAGGCGATTTCAACTGCTGGGATAACCCCAATATAGATCGATGGCCTAATTCCAGGGGATAACCACCTGGACACATTGAATATCACACAATGAAGGCATCTCTTGGCTTACAGGATGCTCTACCCCCAGTTCACCACTCCTTCCCCACATGACGAGGCCCAACATATGCCAGGGAGCGCACATATAGATGAGTCTCATTGACCACATCCTCATCCTGCAATTACACCACTCAAGCATCTCCAAATTTATAACAAAAAAGATCAATTTTCTGACCACCGATTAGTTACGTTGCAGTTAGCATCAACCCAGTCCACACACAGGTGTCGCCTTGGAGAAAGCTTCACCTGGAAAATATAAAATTGCCTGAGATATCTGGCTGGGTTGAAAACAAGGCTACGAACCTAGAATTTACAGCCCCATTCACCTCAGATCCCATCAGAACATGGTAAATTTTAAATTTTAAGTTTATTGCGGGGAAGGCCAACCATGGGACGGACACTTCCAAATATGACTCAGACGAGACAAAACTTAGTACCAGGGGAGGCACCCCAAAGAAGCGATGCTATCTCTTGTTGCCAGCGGGAACGCCACTTATGGGGAGGGGGAGGGAACGTGTGTAGGGGTCGTAGCCACTATTGAGCACGTGTGGAGGAAGGGGTCTGATTTGATATACCAGACTGGGAACAGGAGGAGACCAGCTGTCAGCGACGCGGTGGGAGGTATCCAAACATCCACGCTTGAAAGTGGTCCACCAAATGAGACTGGAATCGGTGGACAGCTTCTGGGAGGGTGGGGATGGAACCAGCGATGGCATCCAAGACAATCGTGTGGATAGTCCACATGGCGATTGCAACCACCAGAGCAAGGAGGGAGGGTGGGAGGGGGAGGCCATTGATGAAGCAAACATATCTCTTGACAGACTGAAGGGATTCGTTTGATCCTGGCCCAGCAGACGTTGGACTTCGCGCCATATCACTTTAGAGGTGGGGCACTTCTCCAGGCGGTGAAACAGCAGTTCCATACTGGCCACACATGACACAGGATGAGTGTAAAGCGTTAGTGCGCTCAGCTGTACGATACACCCGCCTCAGGCAGCGCCACACATGGGAGCGGACTTGAGGCTGCAACAGAGGATGGTGAGCATATTTTCAGATAGACTTTTGGGTCTCAGTGGAATAAGGGATGTCCATCATGTCCAGGTAGTCCACCCTGGATAGGACTTGGGGTCGAATAGGGATCACGCCATCATGGATGGGTAGCCCCTGTACCTCTTGTGTGAACTGAGGAGAGGGGCGGCCTCTTCGGGTTGTATGTCCACTAATACAAATTCTCCACTCTGCGCTTCGCATGGAGAGTAGGATTCGTTTGTAGTGGGTTTTAGTCCCGTGAGGACCTGTGGCCGATGTGTGTGATGCGAGGTATTTCATCAGGGAGTGGGGGTTTGATGGATTGTTGAGGCCCAAGGCTTGGGAGAAGTTGGAGCGGGCCGCGCGGGACCAGTGTTGGGATGGGAGTGTAGGAGCAGTGACGGCCGCGATCCAGGTGCCCAGGATCTTGGCGGCATGGGCTTTGAAGTCAAGCAGGCCCATGTCACCATGATGATGAGGGCCAAACATGATCTCTAGCCGTACTGGTGGAGGGCGGCCTGACCAAAGCCATCCTTGCAGCAAAGCATACAGGGATTTGAAGAAGCTTGGGGAGAAGGGGATGGTGTGGGCTCTGAACCAGACTTTGAATAGGAGCATATAGTTGGCATGAACAACCCTGCCAGTGAGGGTAGTAGGGTGGGCTCTGAGAGAGAGGCGATTCGCTTCGTCACATTGTCCAGTATACGGCACTCCATTACTGCTGACGTGTATCCGCCTGTCTCCATCCACACGTCCAGATGGCGTACTGGTCCTATGGTAGGATATGGCACAAAGGGGAGCACCAGTGGAGTGGTGTGTGTTGAGTTAGTAAGGCGTGGACGTGGGCGAGCAGATGAGCCAGGTTGGGAACTACTTGCTGGGGCCCAGCAGTTCTGACACTGACCAGGGAGGATGATTTCGGTTTTGGAGGCGTTCAGTGCAGCGTTGCTTACCCGGGAATATTCCTGGATGAGGGCTTCAAGCGCGCATGCATCTTTGTTATTAGACACCCCCACCACGTAATCATCTGCAAATGCCATCATCTTGACTGGGGTTTGGCCTGGCACATGGACCCCAGTGAGGTGTGCATTCAAATTTTGCAGTAGTGGGTCAAGGCTGAAGTTGTATAAGAGTGGGCTGAGGGGGTCCCCTTGTCGCAAGCCCCTTTGAGGGCGGACTACTTCCGTTAGGAAGCCTGGGCCATGCACTGCCATTGTTGCAGATTCTGTGAGCAGCATCACCCGGTTAATGAAGCGGGGGGTAGGCGGAATTGATGGAGGCAGGCCCTTAGGTATTCCCAGTTTACTCTATCATAGGCCTTTTGTTGGTCCAAGAATACAAGTGCCCCAGAGGCTGTGGACTGGCACACATTAGCCACAGAGTGTACATTATCCCAAATCGACCTTCTGGGGATGTGACCGAATTGTTCTGGGGAGATGGTGGCAGATGCTACAGTCCCTAAACGGTTAGCCATGACTTTGGTTAAAATTTTGGTTCTGTGTTTTTTAGATAAATGGGGCGCCAATTGGCTAAGTCTAGCCTATCCCCTTTCTTGAAGAGTGTGACAGTAAAGGCCTCATGTCCTCCTGGTAGGAGGCGCATTTCCAACAGGCTTTGGTTGAGTGAGGCTAGCAGTAATGGGGATATATATTTGAAATATTTTTTGTAGAACTCATATGGAATGCCATCTGGTCATGGGCATTCTCAGTTTGGCGCACCACGAATGGCTATCCATAATTCGTTCGGAGTAATTAGATTCATTATTTCCGGGTATCAGAAAATGGTGTGGATATGAGCTCTGTCAAGAAATTCTGCCATTTTGGCTGGCTGAATTGGTTCAGCTTGGTATAACTTGGAGTAATATTTTTGCATTTTGATTGCCACTTCAGCCGGTGTGTCCACAATGGAATTATCCAATCTTCGCACCTGTATGCAGGCCACACTCTGGCATGGTGCAAAAAATTTTTTGAAGAAGGTTGCGGTGCACTTGTTGCCTTTAATGATGTGTGTGGCCCTGTATTGGACACAAACCCGATATTTGTGTTGCCTTTCGAGTGCGTTGAGGTGGGCAGCAGCCTCCGCCCACTTCTGGCCCCATGCAGGGCTATATCCTTTGGCTGGAATGTTGGACTCCAAGTGGGCCAATTCTGCCAGCACACGCGATATAACTGCTGAAGTGGCTCGTGAGCGTCTGGAGGAGAGATGGCGATAGTGGCGGATGGTGTCTTCTCTGAAAGTTGCCCATGTGGAAATGGGGTCCACACAAAACGGTGCAACAAATAATTTTGCCAAAGATGCCTCTTCCACCCACATGGAAAATCCTGGCGACGCGAGCTTGGGGGGCGGATTTTGTACCAATGTGGGGCCTTTGCAACTGTGACGGGTAAGTGGTATGTTATTGAGACCAGTCGGTGGTCAGAGAATTCCATTTTCATTGTTTTGAAGTGGGAGATGTGGGTTGGAATTTTGCCAGCGCTAGAATAAGGTCAATTCGGGTCATGGACCTTAATTGGCTGTTGTGGACTTGGGGATGCGTTATGTTTTCAAGCAGTGGGGCATGTCATAGCAGTGCATCCATTAACCCAAGGGTGGCTTTTAGAATGTGTAGTTCTAGTGACCCTGTGGGGCATGGGGTGAGGGCGGCCACCGGTCCATTGGTGAGGTTAGCCAACAGTTCATGTCGCCAACTAGGAAAGAATCAGGGGGTAGCGGGAGGTATTTGACTGATGAGAAAAATTCCCAACGCTCGTGTGCACCATTTGGGGCATAGATGAAGATGATTGTGTGTGCTACGTCAGCCCATGAGAAGGTGACAACAAGCACTTGGCCATTTAGGAATGTTTCTGAGGATATGAATTTAAAATTTTTTTTTCTGAACTAGCACCCCACAGTGCTTCGACTAAAAGGATAGGGATGGGAGGAGCATTGCTTTCCAAGCTTCCTCAGAACCTCGTGGACAGTGGGACTCCTGGATGGCCAGGATATCCACAGGTGAATTGTGTTGTAAAAAACTCAGTTTCCTAGCCCAGGATGGGGAGGCCTTGAGTCCGGTGATATTCAATGTCCCTAGAGTGAAGGTTTCCCCCATCGCACCTTAGGTGTGAGGGGGTGGGCCCCTGGGCCCACCAGCCTCTTCCAGGTCCCCACGGGCTTTCACAGCAGTGTGGGTATTAGCAGCAACGCTATTGGGGTTTTTGTTAATTTTGTGGAAAGAGTCACATTGGCTTTGGCCTTCACTTTTTGTTTTCCCAACGCTGGACGAATTTTTTGCGGTATGGATAAGTTTGT
Source organism: Massospora cicadina (assembly GCA_022478985.1). Classification (NCBI taxonomy): domain Eukaryota; kingdom Fungi; phylum Entomophthoromycota; class Entomophthoromycetes; order Entomophthorales; family Entomophthoraceae; genus Massospora; species Massospora cicadina. Next base: position 32,191 of record JAKSZP010009501.1, on the reverse strand, counting down.
GCACTGTCGAGTGGGGCAAAAAAAGTTTTTTTTTTTGGTTGGGATAGGTCCCAAGTCAGTTTTGACCGGAGCTTGGGTGCAGCGATTGGGTGAGATCAAATCTCCTATTGATCCTCAGATTGAGTGGCCCGCTCAGCATGGGCCTCCCAATCTGATTGGGTGATGGATTTCTGAGTTGCTTCCGCCATGAAGGTCTCCATGTCCTACTGGCGTTGTGAGTGTGGGATGGTGGTGGTGGCCTTGGCCACTTCCTTCACCGCGGCCCTACAGGCCTGCTTGGCCTTCTTCCACTCCTGCGGGGAGATGGGCTTTACTAATAGGTAGCAGCCTTGTGCTCCCCCGGGAAAGCCTCCTTGGTGCTTGCAGTTGGTTTATAGTGCGCCTCTCTGCTGGCCATGGCCGCCGAGGGGTGCTCTTGGAATGTGATGCCCTCTTTGATGGGGCATGTATGCGCCTTATGGATGAACGCATCACAGTGGGTGCAAATGGGAGGCGCGCTGTCCACGGTTACCTGGAATGGGTGGGTGGTATGCCCTGCAATATCAATAAAGGTGGAGTGCGGGATTTGGGTTAGGTCCTTCGCAATCTCCTCAGTTGGTGTCAGAACTGCGATGGCTTTGCCGGTGTACAGGTGTGGCATCAGCATGAAACGTTGCATTTCGAAAGATTGTATTTTGCCATATATGGTGAGACCATCTTTCAGGTGTTGCTCTAAAATGTCGCATTTTACCATAGTAGGCAAAAAGTCAAACGTGAGGAAAATTTGGTTTGCTTTTGTCCATCTGGTGCATTTAGATTCGATGACCCATTGCCCTTCGGGGTGGTTGACCACTATGTGCACCGCTGCAGCCTCATCTGCTGCTATTTTGCTTTTGAAACCTAGGTCCAGCCAACCGCGTGACATGGAGTGAGGTGCAACGTACACCGCAGTTGGGAAAATTTTGTGTACATCTTCACAAAATTTTTCCCATAGGGCCGTTTTTTGAATGTCCAGATACACACGGACTCTGAATTCCACTGACAAAGTAGCTGGGTATGTGGCGTGTTGATGTACTGGTTGCATCATGCTTTCCATGCGATTATCTCTGGGGAAATTGTGACCGCCAGTTTTTTTTAGTTTTTTTTCTATTCCGCCGGATTCTCTGGGGCATTTTCGAATGTTAGAGGCCACGGGCCTTCCGCCTGCTCCTCTTGCCTTGCTTGCCCAACTGCTCCCAGACATGGGCGCAGACTAATCCCCTCTATGAGATTATTAAACTAGATTTAGTCTTGAATTGAATAGGTTGCAAAAGTGTTTGCAACAAGAAAGAAAAGTAGAACATGGTAAATTTTAAAAAGGATTAAATCAGCAAAGCCTGACATATTGCATCACGCAATTACACCATGGATATGGCCACAATCAAGTTTACCTTGGTGGAACTAGACCACCTGGGATATAAATACTCTGAGATCTGGCTATAGCCCTAACTGGGGATACAAATGAGCAGAAATTTCTGCCTGACCTAACAATATCATCTTCAAACACCAACACAGAATCAAAAATATTGAACAAAATGTAAGTTCATAAAGGAAGGCAAAACCTGTTCAACATACTTTTTCTGCCAATTCCACTCCCGCGGAAACCAGCCCGCATGCACACAGGTCTGCAAGATCAATGGCACCGTGGCAACTGACCCTGAGGAGGTCAAGGTGGAAGTACACCGTTATTACACCAAATTTATATCGCAAAATGCCAAAAGATTCAAAAAATATTAAAGAATTTATTTAAACTGTCAAGATACAAAGTAGACCACCAAATTACAATATAATATCCCTTATTACATGGGAGGAGCTTTGGGAGACAATTCGGGGTGCACCACATAGGAAATGCCCAGGGCTAGTGGGATACCCTACGAATTTTACAAAAAATATTTTCAACAAATCGCCCCCTCCTATTGGCATCTATGAACCAAAGCTTGTTGGAAACACGCCTATTACCAGGAGGTCATAAATCCTACGTTATAACTCTGTATAAAAAGGGTGACAAGTTGGACCTGGCCAACTAGCGCCCAATTGCACTCTCAACACTGACACAGAAAATTCTAACAAAAATTTTAGCAGCCAGATTAGGTGCAATTGCTTCTGACGTTCTATCACCCACCAGTTTGGGTTATACCAGGGCGTTCAATCTGGAACAACATTCACCCTGTTGCAAATATTTGCCAATCCAAAGCAACTGGTGCCCTGGTCTTCTTGGATCAAGAAAAGGCATATGACCGTGTTAGCTGGCCATACCTAAAAGAATGTCTACATGCCTTCAATCTCCCACCAAGATTCATAAAATGGGCAATGCTCTTAACAGAATCTGCAACCATGGCTTTATGTGGCCCTGGACTTCTAACAAACAAGATTAAACCACACAGAGGGCTCAAACAAGGGGATTCCCTTAGCCCACTGCTATACATTTTCAGTTTTGACCCACTCCTCCGAGTAACTGACTCACGTCTTATGGGGATAACCGCACAAGGACAACCAACAGTCAAGATACTGGCCTTTGCGGATGACTGCATAGCAGGTATAGCAAACAATGAAGATGCCCGACAGCTGAAACGCACTCTAGAGGAATACTTCAAGGTGAGCAATGCATTGATCAACAAAAGAAAGACAGAAATCATCCTCTTAGGCAAATACACAAACAATTGGGCCACAACATCAGAACCTCATACCAACGCATGAAGAAAAAACCCAATCATTTTACCCTTTACAACACCTCCCACCACCACTCCTGTCTGACACCTTGGAATCTGGCTAGAATCAGGCTGATATGCTAATGAGACAATGGAAAGTAACCTGTTACAACGGGTATCAAAACGTGTCACCTCCCTCAATGGAAGAACCCCAGGATTAACATGATGAGTTGCAGTTGCTAACTCGCTCATCCTCCCAATACTGTGGTACCAGGCCCACGCGATCGCCTTCTCACCTACCTTTATAACCTCAATCTGCGCGCTTATCCAGGGCTGGCTGTGTCCTGGCTCTCACCCTCCTATACGGATGGAAACACTATTTGGCCCACGCTCAAGCGGAGGCATGGGACTAATAGATTTCGGAAGCCATGCCAATCACATCCTAGGTACATGGATAAAGGAAGTCCTTGCTCCAGACCTCCCGCAACAACATTGGTCCAGAGCAGCAAGGACTAATTTTGCACAGGCGCTCAGACTAACAAACCCACATAGTCCACCCAGACTACTTTCATAACTTTCCAAGCAATCTACTGCAACGGGACCACATGGAATCCCCCCTCACTTCAAACATATCATCTGAACTATCCGCCATATGGGATGGATCATAGAGAACATGGGTATTATACAGGGAAGGGGATGACCCAGCCCCCAATTCAAATTAAGAAACCCAGAAAAACCACCCCCAGAAAGATATGCTCGCTACAACCCCAAACATAGCTAGGATAGAATACCTAGATATGTTGGACATTCCTTATGATTTAACCACACAGAAGGCAATGTGGAAAATGAATCACCACCCACTCCTACAGCCAAGGATAAGAGCAAACGCTTGGCGCTGTCTGAGAAGGACTTATAGGACAGCAGACCGTTCCAACTCCCTCCACAAAACATGTGCAGTATGTGGAGGGAGGGATCCCTACATCACCGCCTAGAAAATGCCCCCAACCAAAGCTATATGGCAGGATGTTGCACGCCTGCTCAAGATCCAAAATGAACAGGAATTCTCGATATCAAAGAGCATCTTCACGCTCCAGATTGAGTCACCAATCCCATCCACACTCCGTTCCCTAATAATAACCTATGCAATGTGGACAATCCACGCAATTGCATTAGATGCGTTCAAGGGCATGGTCCCAACCATTCATGGGATTATTAACAGATTCCATGTCTACATACTAGAGCACTTCCAAGCCTGGCTCTATGGATATATGAGACCAAGGCAAAAAGCGCTCATAGAATCATAGTTCCCACTCTGGTTCCTCCACACAGACCCTTTCCTTCACACCTGCTCCATAGCAGGGGAAGCCCCCTCAGAGTAACGCACCAACTTCCCATACCTGGCAGTCCCGCTGGCAACAGGGGTAACTTGAGTACCCTGGGGTTCCCAATTTTATATTTGTTGATTATTCTCTTAATTTCACGTATATTTGGTAATGTCCATCCCCTGGTTGGCTTACCTCGGTTAAATAAAATAAATTGTTGGTTTGAGCCACAGTGTCTGTCACAATTCTGTATGGCTGGACAATAAGCCCTAAGTCATTATGGCGAAATGGATAGGATCTGCTGAGTTTAATATGAATAATGAATATTTGAGCGCCTTTGGGTGAGGCAATATTGGTTTGTTGGGAAATCGCCTCAAATTAGGTGATCGTGAAATTAACAAGTGAAGATTAGTTAGAACCAATGTGATATGGCAAATAAGATTACTAGGCCATGAAAAGCGTAGCAACTAAAGTTGCTACAATATGGATGCGATAAGATGATCAAGGAAGTTAGTTGTTAGTAGTTTTAGAGTGAGTGTAACAGCGAAAACTCGCTGTATTGAATATATTAAATAAAAGAGAGTTGAGGGAGTGAGTTCTCCAAATTTATTTATTTAAAAGTTTATTCTGTTGTGTTGAGGACAACAATCATCATATTGTTGGTCCTAATTGCTGAGTGGGTCAAACCTTGTGCAAAATCTGTTGGTGTATCTCTCAAATACCGCCAATTTTATAACAGTGGTGCTCACTACAGTGGTCTTACTGGGTAATCACAAAACCAACAACCGTCCTCAGTTGCTGGCCATGTTTTATTAGGCTTTCTCAAGCAAGGAGTCTTTTTGAGACGCCGCACCCATTTAATATGCAGAACTCAAGCTTGCCTTAGACGCTGTGCTCCAGTGGAAAAAGGAGTTTATACAGGAGGTTTGTATCGATAAGCTGCCTCCATTTGATTGCAATGGGAAAATCCATGGATTTTTTAAGCGATTTGAGTTTGCAGTGGAAGGTGCTTCAGATAGGCGTAAAGCCAAATTATCAATATACACTTTGGATGTTGAAAGCACTGACCAAGTTTTTTGCTATCTTCCCACCAGTTCTGCTACCTATCAAAAAGTAAAAGATACTGTGTTGTGGTTATTCAGAGGAGATATGAAAATTGCACAGCGGAAGGCTGAATTTTTTAACCATTGGGTTTCAGCATAATGAGACCCTAACCACGTTTGCTGATCACTTTATGGTGGAAGCCCATGTGTTAATTGGAGCAGGAACTTTAACCAAATCAGATGTATGTATAGCGTTGACCTCCACTGTGAAACCATACTGTGAACTTTTCAATACCATGGCTCCATATTTAAAAGTTTGTATTCCTTTGCTTAAACTTGTTAGTTTCTTGCGCCAGTAATCCGCTACCTTCCCTCCGCCCAACATAGAGTAGAACCATATCCTCTCCGCTGCTGGACCTTCTTATACAAGGAAGTTATCTCTTCCAGTTCAGCGTTCATTTGGTAACCCCCAGCCTTATTATCACCACACGCCTCATCTCAAACGGAGTTGCCGCCAGCAGTTCAACTATTGGGAAGGGTCCGGCTACACTGCTTGACCCCAGCCTAACTTTAGGGATGGCCCATTTCACAGTAATTTGGGCGTAGATCTTACAGGATCAATTGTTTCTTGTGTGGTTTTCTGGGCACTTGACCAGAAGTTGTTTTCATCATCAGGTTCATTCCCTACTGCAGGGAAAGTACCATAAACAAAGTCATAGCGGAGTAGAGATGGGACTCTCTACTTCCGCCATTCTAACTCAAAACGTCCCACCTGAACCTATCCCAGTACACCCAGTGGAAGTGCCCCAGTATGACAATGCCTTTCTATACCAGCAGCCGGTTGGAGGGGTAAATGTTCTGACACAAGCAAAATTTATGGACATGGTGGAAGCAGGCCCCAGGAGCAACCAAAGCCTTATGCCTGTCAAATGTTTAATCAACTTTCTACTGACGAACCAGATCCCTATGCTGATGCGCTTCTCTTAAAAGGGGTGAATGTAGTCCTCCCTGTGAAAGCTATTGTTAAAGAATACCCTAAAGTGGGTAAGGGTATTATGAGCTTCCTTGGAAAAAGTGATGCGTTTAATGTCCATGTTATAAACAATCAGAATGCATCTTATTCTGAGTGTACTTAATGTGACACTGTTTTAGCAAAAACCCGAGTTTGTGTGATAATTGACATGGGTGCTCCAATCAACATAGTGCCCACAAAGTTGGTGGCAAGACTGGCATTGAAGCCTGACGTGGAACATCATATGGTGTATGGGACTTCAGGTGCGGAAAGCACGGTCTCTGAAGGATCGTATAGCGCACTACCTTTGCAAAATTGGTCAATTATCATTGTAGCCACATCCATAGTGCTACAAAACGTTAACCATGACTTTATAATTGGAATGCTTTTTGCACCACTTTGGGGTTGTTGTTGATATGACCGCAGAGACATTTGCATTCTTGGACAGCGGATCCCAATCTACTTTACCTCCAGCGGAATTCCAAAAGATTTGGTACACATGAGTCACATTAATCTTGCATATGGTGATGGGGTGGTTTTAATTAGCTATCATTGACTTAAGCACCAGACATGGGCGCTTTCCCATCAAATTTATGAATATCAAGGGCTACCACTTAGAGCTGCAGGCCCTATATCTATTCCTTCTGGACACCAAGTAATAATAAACACTGAGTTAGAGGTGGAAGTGCCTGCTGGGCTTTATGGGGAGTTCATTGGGCCTTATCAGCAATCATGGCTTGAGCTCCACATGGCCTCAGGCATTATACTTCTGGGACATGGGGAGATCAAGGTCTTAGTAGCTAATCTTCAGAATAAACCAATGAAAATCCGCCAACACCAAATGGTGTTGTACTTACATTTCATCCCAGTTGAAGAGGTCTTCCAGGCTCATGAGTTTGGTTCGTTGGGTAAATTTGGCCTGCCCATTGAAACACAGCCCAGCGTAATGGCAGTTGTACCACATGAAAATTTCATGGGTCTAATGGAAGACCAAAGAGATCAAGTGGAATCCTTATTTAAAAATATGAAGAGAACTTTGCTGTTGACAATCACAATTTAGGGTGCGCTCAGGGGGTTATTCATTGTTTGGACACTGGGGATCATCCCCCCATTAGGTATCAGGCAATCCGCTGATCAAGGGCAGCTGAAGAAGTCATCAATGTGGAGATTGACCAGCTGTTAGTTCAGGGAATGCTCAAACCATCTAATAGTCCATGGGCCTCTCCTGTCTTTATGGTAAAAAAGAAGGATGGCACCAACCGCATAGTAATAGTCTACTGGAAAGCTCAACAGCATCACTAAAAAGTACTCATACCCTCTTCCGCGGATTGATGATGCACTATATTGGTTAGGTGGAGCTTGCTATTTCTCAGCAAAGGATTTGATATCTGCTTATTGGAAAATTAAGTTGCCTTCAGCAGAACAAGAAAAATGCGCCTTAATCACATCCAAAGGGCTTTTCCAATCAACTTGTATGCTGCAAGGGCTATGTAATGACCCTGCTACATTCCAATGAGCAATGGACACCATTCTGGGTGATCTGAAGCTGTCATGTGTTCTTGTATACCTCGACAATATTAACATCTTCTCTAGCACATTCAATGAGCACCTTACCCATCTGGAATAGGTTTTCGCCAACTGGTTGGGGCCAATATCAAGATCAAGCCCAGGTAATGTCACTTTTTAAGGATCAGTTAGAGTACCTCGGTTTTGTGGTGGATGCAACCAGGCTGAGACCCCAACCAGCCAAGGTGGAAGCTTTTCAGAAGATGACTGAGACAGCTAGTAAGCGGGACATTCAGGTGTTTTTGGGGATGGTGGGTTATTACCAATGATTCATACCCAAATTCAGTTGCATTAGAGGTCCACTGTTTAAGCTGCTATAAAAAGATGCCATGCTCAAATGGACGGAACAGCACCAATGCGCCTTTAATACCCTTTGAATGGCACTAATTAGTGCGCCCATGTTATGCTACCAAAATTTCAAAAAGGAATTTATTGTACAAATGGATGCATATCTTCCCGCTGTGAGGGCAGTTTTTGTCACAAAAAGATGATGAAGGGGAGGAGCACCCAGTGGCATACTGCAGCCGAAGCCTGGATAGCCATAAACGTAATTATACTGTGACCAAGTGAGAGTGCTTAGAAGTGATCTGCGAGTATAAGCGATTCAGAGTCTACCTGCATGGGTAAAGTTCAAAGTTGTAACAGACCACGCATCATCATGCTAGTTGCAGAACCTCAAAGAGCCTGAAGGCTGTTTGGCTCAATGGGCTCTTAAGCTGCAGGCTTATGATTTTGAGATCCTTCATCGGCCAGGAGTAAAGCATCAGAACGCCAACTGTTTATCTCGATTGCTGACTGTTGCAGTGACAGCAGACCTCAGCAATGTGATATAAGACAAGATGCTCAGTGGAAAGTATTATGACAAACCACCCCAATTGATCAAAGCATTAATTGAGATGTAAATGAATACTTTACAACGGAATGTGGAACTGTACAAGTAGATCAGCAATTCTAAGGTGAATTTTCTGCAACCCTCAGCCCAGCCAGGAATTATTATAAGCGCTCACAAGGCAGTTGGACATGGTGGAGTGCGCAAGTCAATGGAGTTGTTGCACCCTCAGTACTGTTGGGAGATTATGAATTTTGATGTGCTTGAAACCATTTTTTGTGGCCATCAGTGCCAAGTGAAGAAGCCACTCTGCCGTAAGACTTCATATTAGGTAGTGAAACCCCATTTTGCTAGGCATACTGTTTCCCTGGATGTCGTAGGTCCCTTGCCAACAGGATCTAACTGGTGTAAGTACATTCTTGTGGCTATCAATCACTTGACCCAGTGGGTTAAAGCAAGGGCCATACAAGATTTGGGGGCAGTTACAGTGGCCAAGTTCATAATGGAGTGTCTTATTCAGTGACATGGATGCCCTCAGTTTATTCTCACTGATAATGGAACCAATTTCACCTCGCACATCCTCCCCAAACTGAATGAGCTTATGGGTATCTGCAGGATTCTAACTACCCCATACCACCCCAAATCTAATGTAATGGTTGAACGAGTGAATGGGACTCTGGTGAATTTTTGCAAAAATTAGTAATGGATCAACCATCTGATTGGACCTCCCCTTCTTTCCACTGCCGTGTTCACCTATAACATCAGTTACCATCCTTCCAGGGGGAAGAGTCACTTCCAACTACTATACAGCTGACACCTGGCTCTTCCAGCGTTACTTTATTCGTGTGTGGAAGACACCAGCGGAGTGGAACCCCACCACTATCTGATTAACCTTGCAAAACTCTGGTCAAATTGCAAACCGAAGCATATTCCTTCAGCTTAGAAAAGAAGATCAGGATTCAGGCCACTGATCAGGTACATCAAATTGGGCTAGTGCAGTTCAAGGAAGGCGATATGGTTCTTTTCCACAACCAGCCTGGGTTTGGGCAGAAACATAATTTGGTCAGTATTTGGATTGGTCCACTCAAATTCATTGAGAAAACTGGGGTCAACACATATACTATTAAGTACCCCACTAGCGGTTGGATCATCAACTGAGTGCATGCAAAATTTCCTCCATGCATAAAAGCAATAGGAACTTATTTTCCAGTCAAAGGGGGGTAATGTCGCGATTCTATGACTGGATGATAAGCCCTAAGTTGTGATGGCAAAATAGTTAGGATCTGCTGAGTTTAATATGAATAATGAATATTTGAGCGCCTCTGGGTGAGGCAATATTGGATTGTTGGGAAATCGCCTCAAATTAGGCAATTTTGAAATTATTTAAATGAAGAATAGTTGGAACCAATGAGATATGGCGGATCAGATTACTAAGCAATGAAAGCGTAAAAACAAAGTTGCTACAATATGGATGAGATAAGATGATCAAGGAAGTTAGTTGTTAGTAGTTTTAGAGTGAGTGTAAAAGCGAAAATCCGCTGTATTGAATATATTAAATAAAAGAGCGTTGAGGGAGTGAGTGCTCCAAATTTATTTATTTAAAAGTTTATTCTGTTGTGTTGAGGACAACAATCATCATATTTTTGTCCTAATTGCTCAGTGGGTCAAACCCTGTGCAAAATCTGTTCGTTTCTCTCAGATACCGCTGATTTTATAGCAGTGTCAATATGTGCATTTGTGAGGATTTTTTTGATTTTTGCTGGTTTGACCGGTTCAGATCTATATAAATTTTTATAGAACCTGTGCTCTATAATCACAACTTCATTGGGCGTTTCTACCATGAAGTTATTCAGTCGCCAGACCTGTGTGTAGGTTATCATGTTTTTTGGGTGTGAAATTGACAAAAAATATCTTGAACAAGTTTCTCCATCTTCTAGATTTTTTGCTCTATATTGAACCCCAATGCGGTGTTGGTGTTTAAATATCAAAGTTTTTTTCCATGCAGAGACCTCTTCCCATTTGTGCCCCCATCCAGGATGTATATTATGCGTGATAGATTACTTTCCAGGTGATTAATTTCTGCCATGGTGTTTTCAAAGGTGGCTGAAGCTGCCTTTATCTTCTTTTGCTATGAGTTTAATCTGTTATATTGTTGATTTTTTGAAACTTTCCCAGGTAATTAGTGGGTTTGAACAGAAAGGTTTTTGAAATTCCAATGTTGAGGACAATTCCTCCACCCAGTATTGATAACTTTGAGTTGTCTAAATTTTCTGGGCATATTCTGCACCACCTGGATGTTTGGATAATTGTTTCTGCTGGTGTGAAGGATACTAAAACTAGCTTGTGGTCAGAGAATTCAATTTTCGTACTCTTGAATTTATAGATTTGATAACAGATAATTAGTGGTGCAAGTATTAGATCTATACATGACATAGAAATAAGTACACGTTGTGCACGTGTGGGCATGTCATGTTCTGTAGAAGGGGTGACTATTTAGGTAATGGATCATATAGGTCCATGGTAGCCTTTAACACATGAAGTTTTACTTGCCCTTGTGATGTAAACGTTGTGTGTGGCCATTGGTCAGTGTCTGGGTTAATCCAGCAGTTCATATCTCCCATGACAAATGTATTTGGTGAAAGATGAAGTTTTGTTAGGGCTAGTAAAAACTTCCAGACAGTCCGTTGCACAGTTTGGTGCATACACACTGGCTATTGTGTGCATCTCTTTGTGCCATGAGGAGGTAATAGCTAGTATGCAGTCATCTAAAAATATATCTTTATTTATGAATTTAACATTTGGTTTGCATGTACTATCACCACGCAGTGTTGTGACCAAAACTATATTGTTATGAGGAGCATGTTTTCCCATGCTTCCTCTTTTCCCTGTAGACATTGGGTTTCCTGAACCTCCAGGATATCCACAAGTTGGTTTGCACAGGAGACTCAACTTCTTGGCCTAGGACATTAAGGCCTTGAGTCCCACTATGTTCAGAATCCCTATTTCTACTGAGATTCCCAACGCACCTCAGGAGTGGTTATCAGAGCCTCCTGGCCCTACTCCCTCACCCTCATTACTCTCCATTGCATCTTTGCTGCAGGGGGCATAATTGTTAGTTGAGTTGAGGTGCGTTCTTTCTCTTTTGTTACCGCTTCTTTTGCTCCTCTCCTGCCTTTGTTAGGTTTCAATTTTTATGAAGTGCACTTAGGTGCTCTTATTGGCCGCATCTTTATTTTGCGCATTCATTGTTGATTTTCACTCCCAATTGGGTTGTACTCTGCAAATTTGGGGGGTATACCAAACCCCTGTTTTGCCACATTTACTTTCAAATCAGGTTCTGCTAAATCTATTTTGTTTGTATTGGTTGTTTGGTTTTCTATGGGATTTAATTGGCTCATTTTTTCAAGTTCATCCATGTCTTCCTAGTTCTGTTCAGGCAAAATGGATGATTCTGCTGAGGTCTTTGCCTTAACCGTGGCCAACTTGTGAGCTTGTTTGGCCATTTTTTGTTATTTTGGCGAAATTGGGTCAATTATGTTATATTTTTTAAATTTTCCCCGGTTGAAGGTTTGTTTGATGTCAGTGATTTTGGCATATTCTAGGTCATCTTCACCCATTTCTTCCTCATGAATTTCATTTTTCTTAGATCTTCTTTTATGGGACAAGCATGAATCTTGTGCCCAAAGACCTGGTAGTGGTTGCATATGGGGCGTTCTCTCCACTGTTGCATAGAATAATTGGGATTTTTTCCATCAATAATAAAGGGTGTAATGTGTGGGATTTTTTGATATCCACCACTATCTCTGGGTTTAAGAAAATGATTGCAATTGCCTTCCCAGTACTAATGACCATCATCAGCTGGAATCTTTGCATTTTAAATTGTTTGATTTCACCATAAAATTCTAAGCCTTCCTGGAGATGTTGTTTGACTACTATGCTCACCAGTGTAGTTGGAAGGTAGTTGAAAATTATATAACGTTTTTGTATTCTTCCAATGTGTGCATTTGGTTGATACTAAAGGTTGGCTGTCAGGAAGGTCAATCATACACTCTGACCTTTACAGCTTTTTTCACTTCCTCAGATGTCTTGAACCCAAACCCACCCAACCGCAGTGGATAGTATGGGTTGTCAAGTAAATCACATGCAGGAATAATTTTTGTTGGGTTCCCAATATTTTTCACACATTTCTGGTCTCTCTATGCCCAAGAATACACATATTTCATGTTCAACCAACAACAACGGTTGGGTGTGGAATACTTACCTCTAACTACAGTTCTTCACTAGAAAATTCATGAAATCCGTGGGTTGCATCACCTCAGGGTTATTTGTTTTTCTATTATTTTTATTTATTCCTGTGTTCTTGGTGCCTTTGGGTGGTGCAGACCCAGGTCTGCTACCCTTTACTATGTTTACCCAATTCAGTCATTGTTTGTTAATCATGATCATCTCACCTGATATTGATTATCTTATTGTGCTGTTTGAATTGAATCATTTACTAATAAGTGATAAAAATTGAAAAGAAAAGCTTCTATATACTCGTTATGTTTAAACTTTTATTTAGGATCCTTAAATCACAAACCAGCTAAGGAACCATATAAAATTAGTTATATTAAATGTTTTATATCCAGGTAATGAGCATTATCATTAATAAAACTCTTAACTAATTTTTTAATCCAGCTAATATTTACCATACAATTTTAATTGACTTTTTTAGTTTTTTAAAGGTAGATGAAAGGGAACTTTTCTTTCTCGTCATAAAAACTTTTGCAACCCATTCAATTCAAGACTAAATCTAGTTCAAAAATCTCATAGAGGGGATTAGTCTGCGCCCATGTCTGGGAGCAGTTGGGCAAGCAAGGCAAGAGGAGCAGGCGGAAGGCCCACAGCCTCTAACGTTCAAAAATGCCCCGGAGAATCTGGCGGAATAGAAAAAAATCTAAAAAAACTGGCGGTCACAATTTCCCCAGAGATATCGCGTGGCAAGCATGATGCAACCGAGTACATCAACACGCCACATTCCCAGCCACTTTCATCGGTGGAATTTGGAGTCCATGTGTATCTGGACATCCAAAAAACGGCCCTATGGGAAAAATTTTGTGAAGATGTACACAAAATTTTCCTGACCGCGGTGTACGTTGCACCTCACTCCACGTTGCACGGTTGGCTGGACCTAGGTTTTGAAAGCAAAATAGCAGCAGATGAGGCTGCAGCGGTGCGCATAGTGGTTGACCTCCCCGAAGGGCAATGGGTCATCAAAACTAAATGTACCAGATGGACAAAATCAAACCAAATTTTCCTCACGTTTGACTTTTTGCCTACTACGGTAAAACATGACATTTTGGAGCAACACCTGAAAGATGGTCTCGCTATATATGGCAAAATACAATCTTTTGAAATGCAATGTTTCATGCTGATGCCACACCTGTGCACCAGCAAAGCCAACACAGTTCTGACCCCAACCGAGGAGATTGCAAAGGACTAACTCAGATCCCGCACAACACCTTTATTGATATCTCAGGGCATACCACCCACCCATTCTGGGTAACCGTGGGCAGCGCGCCCCCATTTGCACCCACTGTGATGCGTTCGGCCATAATGTGCATGCATGCCCCATCAAAGAGGGCCTCACATTCCAAGAGCACCCTCAGCGGCCATGGCCAGCGGAGAGGCGCACTATGAACCAACCGCAAGCACCAAGGAGGCTTTCCCGTGAGGAGCACAAGGCTGCTACCTATTGGTAAAGCCCATCTCCCCGCAGGAGTGGAAGAAGGCCAAGCAGGCCCATAGGACCATGGCCAAGGAAGTGGCCAAGGCCACCACCACTATCCCATACTCACAACGCCAGGAGGACATGGAGACCTTCGTGGCAGAAGCAACCCGGGAATCCATCACCAAATTAGATTGGGAGGCCTATGCCAAACGGGCCACTCAATCCGAGGATCCGATGGGAGATTCGATCTCGCCCAATCGCTGCACCCAAGCCCCAGTCAAAACTGACTTGGGACCTATCCCAACCAAAAAAAATTTTTTTGCCCCACTTGACGGTGCACCAAACTTATCCGCACCACAAAAAATTCGTCCGACGTCAGGAAAACAAAAAGCAAAGGCCAAAGCCAATGTGACTCTTTCCACAATAATTAATAAAAACCCCAATAGTGTTGCTGCTAATACCCACGCTGCTGTGAAAGCCTGTGGGGACCTGGAAGAGGCTAGTGGGCCCAGGGGCCCACCCCTCACACCTAAGGTGCGATAGGGGAAACCTTCACTCTAGGGACGCTGAATATTGCCAGACTCAAGGCCTCCCCGTCCTGGGCTAGGAAACTAAGTTTTTTACAAAACAATTTACCCGTGGATATCCTGGCCATCCAGGAGTCCCACTGTCCACAAGGTTCTGAGGAAGCTTGGAAAACAATGCTCCTACCATCCCTATCCTTTTGGTCAAAGCACTGTGGGGTGCTAATTTGGAAAAACAATTTTTTCAAATTTACATCTTCAATAACATTCCTAAATGGCCGAGTGCTTGTTGTCACCTTCTCATGGGCTAATGTTGCACACACAATCATCAACATCTACGCCCCAAACGGTGCACAAGAGCGTCAGGAATTTTTCTCATTGGTCAAATCCCTCCCTTACCCCTGATTCTTTCCTAATTGGTGACATGAACTATTGGCTAACCTCACCAACGGAACAGTGGCTGCCCTCACCCCACGCCCCACAGGGTCACGTAGAGCTACGCGTTCTAAAAGCCACCCTTGGGTTAATGGATGCGCTGCCATGACATGCCCCACTGCTCAAAAACATGACGCGTCCCCACGTCCACAATGGCCAATTTAGGTCCATGACCTGCATTGACCTTATTCTAGTGCCGGCGAAATTCCAACCCCACATCTCCCATTTCAAAACAACAAAAATGGAATTCTCTGACCACCGACTGGTCTCGATAACATACCACTTACCCGTCACAGTTGCAAAGGCCCCACATTGGTGCAAAATCTGCCCCCCAGAGCTTGCGTCGCCAGGATTTTCCACGTGGGTGGAAGAGGCAACTTTGGCAAAATCATTTGTTGCACCATTTTGCGCAGACCCCATTTCCACATGGGCAACTTTCAAAGAAGACACCATCCGCCACTATCGCCATCTCTCATCCAGACGCTCATGAGCCACATGGCGGTTATATCGCGTGCGCTGGCAGAATTGGCCCACTTGGAGTCCAACATTCCAGCCTCAGGATATAGCCCTACATGGGGCCAGAAGTGGGCGGAGGCAGCCGCCCACCTCAACGCACTTGAGAGGCAACACAAACATCGGGTTTGTGTCCAATACAGGGCCACACGCATCACTAAAGGTGACAAGTGCACCGCATACTTCTTCAAAAAAAAATTTGCACCACACCAGAGCATGGCCTGCACACAGGTGCGAAGATCGGATAATTCTATTGTGGACACACCGGCCAAAGTAGCAATTGAAATGCAAAGATATTACTCTAAGTTATACTGAGCTGAACCAATTCAGCTGGCTGAAGTGGCGGAATTTCTCGACAGAGCTCATATCCGCACTGTTTTCCAATACCCAGAAATAATGAATTTAATTACTCTGAATGAATTATGGACTACCATTTGTAGTGCGCCAAACCGAAAATGCCCATGACCAGATGGCATTCCATATGAGTTCTACAAAAAGTATTATAAATATATATCCCCATTGCTGCTAGCCTCACTCAACCAAAGCCTGTTGGAAATGCGCCTCCTACCAGGAGGACATGAGGCCTTTACTGTCACACTCTTCAAGAAGGGGGTAGGCTAGACTTAGCCAACTGGCGCCCCATTTCTCTAACAACCACAGACAGTAAAATTTTAACAAAAATCATGGCTAACCGTTTAGGGATTATAGCATCTGCCATCATCTCCCTCAGAGCAAATTTGGCTTCATACCCAGAAGGTCGATTTGGGATAACGTGCACTCTGTGGCTAATGTGTGTCAGTCCACAGCCTCTGGGGCACTTGTATTCTTGGACCAACAAAAGGCCTATGATAGAGTAAACTGGGAATACCTTAGGGCCTGCCTCCAACAATTCCGCCTACCTCCCCGCTTCATTAACTGGGTGATGCTGCTCACGGAATCTGCAACAATGGCAGTGAGCGGCCCAGGTTTCCTAATGGAAGTAGTCCGTCCTCAAAGGGGCCTGCGACAAGGGGACCCCCTGAGCCCACTCTTATACAACTTCAGCCTTGACCCACTACTGCGAAATGTGAATGCCCAACTCACTGGGGTCCATGTGCCAGGCCAAACCCCAGTCAAGATAATGGCATTTGCAGATGATTGCGTGAAGGGGGTGTCTAATAACAAAGATGCACGCGCGTTTGAAGCCCTCATCCAGAATATTCCCGGGTAAGCAACGCGGCACTGAACGCCTCCAAAACCATAATCATCCTCCTTGGTCAGTTTCAGAACTGCTGGGCCCCAGTAAGTAGGTCCCAACCCAGCCCATCTGCTCGCCCACGTCCACGCCTTACTAACTCAAAACACACCGCTCCACTGGTGCTCCCCTTTGTGCCACGACCTACCATAGGACCGGTACGCCATCTGGGCGTGTGGTTGGAGGCAGGTAAATACGCGTCAGCAGTAATGGAGTGCCATATACTGGACAACGTGACGAAGTGAATCGCCTCTCTCAGAGCCCACCCTACTACCCTCACTGGCAGGGTTGTTCTTGCCAACTCTATGCTCCTATCCAAAGTCTGGTTTGGAGCCCACGCCATCCCCTTCTTCCTAAGCTTCTTCAAATCCCTGTATGCTTTGCTGCAAGGATGGCTTTGGTCAGGCCGCCCTCCACCAGTACGGCTAGAGGTCATGTTTGGCCCTCATCATCATGGTGGCATGGGCCTGCTTGACTTCAAAGCCCATGCCGCCAAGATCCTGGGCACCTGGATTGAGGCCATCACTGCTCCTATACTCCCATCCCAACACTGGTCCCGCTTGGCCCGCTCCAACTTCTCCCAAGCCTTGGGCCTCAACAATCCATCAAACCCCCACTTCCTGATGAAATACCTCGCATCACACACATCAGCCACAGGTCCTCACGTGACCAAAACCCACTACAAACGAATCCTACTCTCCATGCGAAGCGCAGAGTGGAGAATTCATATTAGTGGACATACAACCTGATGAGGCCGCCCCTCTCCTCAGTTCACACAAGAGGTACAGGGGCTACCCATCCATGATGGCGTGATCCCCATTCGACCCCAAGTCCTATCCAGGGTGGACTACCTGGACATGATGGACATCCCTTATTCCACTGAGACCCAAAAGACTATCTGGAAATACGCACACCATCCTCTGTTGCAGCCTCAAGTCCGTTCCCATGTGTGGCGCTGCCTGAGGCGGGTGTATCGTACAGCTGAGCGCTCTAACGCTTTACACTCATCCTGTGTCGTGTGTGGCCAGTATGGAACGCTGTTTCACCGCCTGGAGAAGTGCCCCACCTCTAAAGTAATATGGCGCGAAGTCCAACGTCTGCTAGGCCAGGATCAAACACATCCCTTCAGTCTGTCAAGAGATATGTTTGCTTCATCAATGGCCTCCCCCTCCCACCCTCCCTCCGTGCTCTGGTGGTTGCAATCGCCATGTGGACTATCCACACGATTGTCTTGGATGCCATCGTTGGATCCATCCCCACCCTCCCTGCAGCTGTCCACAGATTCCGGTCTCATTTGGTGGATCACTTTCAAGCGTGGATGTTTGGATTTCCCACCGCGTCGCTGACAGCTGGTCTCCTCCTGGTTCCCAGTCTGGTTCATCAAATCAGACCCCTTCCTCCACACGTGCTCAATAGTGGCTACGTCCCCTACACACGTTCCCTCCCCCTTCCCATAAGTGGCGTTCCCGCTGGCAACAAGAGATAGCATTGCTTCTCTGGGGTGCTTCCCCTAGTACTAAGTTTTGTCTCATCTGAGTCATATTTGGAAGTGTCCGTCCCATGGTCGGCCTTCCCCACAATAATGTAAAGGTAGATGAAAGGGTCACCAATAAGTTTTGCAATTATCCAAACCTACCTAATCAACTAAAAACAATCACTAAGCCAAAACCAATTGAACCTATATGATCATCATAATTAATCACCAACAAATTGACAAAAATTGAATTTATTTAATCAAACAAACAACTTTTCTCTTGCCAAAAACAAAAATTAACTTCTAATTCAACCAAAACCACCTATCACTTGTACAAAACTAAACTAAATAAAACCTATTGAATCAAAAAACTACTGACCACTCAGTCAAAACAAAATCAAGCATATTAAATCAACCAAAAAGGCACCAAACACTTTTGCAGAAACTGTAACATATAGAAACATTACAGTTTCCAATTGCTGTAAAGTCTTCTGTTCAGCGCCATTTGATGGTAATAAAATACTTCAAAACATGCATTTTAATACTTGAGGTAAATGTTAGAATTTGATGAAAATTACTAAATTATCCTTGAAATATGAAAACTCAAATGCAGAAAAGAATGACAGTTAAATAATGTAATTCCTCAAAATAACCTTTGTTTCATTAAAAAAATAAGATTAGTGAGCAAAGCATCATTTCCTGAACGCTGTGTAGTGATTTTACCTAGTTTGTGCTTTTTCCAAAATGTTCTGAAACTAGTGTATATTTATTCAGGCACAGATGCTGCATATTTTAGCTGCTTTTCAATGTTTTTAGACTTATAATTAGTTTGGTTTTAAATTTATCTCTTATTGCAATCATTTAATCAATCTTAGTTATTTAAATATTTAAATTTTATAAAAGTATTGAAAAATCCCCAATAACTTTTAAACTTTCCACAGGAAATTCTGAGTTAGTAGCATAAAAATTATTTGAGCCAATGACTGGTTTTAAAATACTTTTCAGCAACAAATGACAATATTAATTGATAGCTGGGCATTTGGTTGCTATTTGTCATCTATATATATAACAATCTTCCTTGAGTAAACTACCTTGGTTTTGGTTACTATTTTTTCTGATAATTTATTTATTTTGTTTTAGGCAATAATTTCATAAGTATTATTAAATAATCAAGGTTTTAAATGTTAATCTGAACTATTAGTGGCTCAAATTGTTCTTACTGTTATCAAACAAGTAGCTACATTACCTAGTTGTAAACCCCCCTTATTCTTGTGCAGTTGCCAATTTACAACTCTGTGGTGATCACTACAGGGGTCATCTGAGCTGATTTTTACATGACTAGTAATCTACATAAATAACAGCGAGGCTATTAAGAGTGGGGTGCAATGGCCAATGTTAGATGAAGGTTGCATAGGGAAATTTTTGAATGTAAGAACATACATGACATTAGTAAAACTTTTTGGGAAGAATGCCAATGAGATATGTCAAAATTTATAGTGTGAGAAGAAACAAACATTGAAAACTGTAATTTGAAAGTACAGAAGTAAAATAAGAAGATATGGGTTGAGAAAGTGTGTCAGGAAAGATTGAGTTATATATAATCAACTTTAGGACAAGGCTGATGATTATTGATGAAAACTACTGCCTGAAGAATACCTTGATCCATCCATTATCTAAAGATACAAAGAATACAATTAAATCCAGAACTCCCTCTATGAGAACAAAGCATTTTATCTATTTAAAATTAATCACAATGTTTCTTAAGAATAGGAGTAATCTGTAAGTCCTAGGGGAACGTCCTCTGGGCGTTTATTGGGCCATTTTTCTGTTCCAGAGCAAGAAGGCACCAAAGAGGATGGCTATACCCCTCGTTACTCAGGGTGATCTTGTTCATGTGGTAGATGAGCGCTGGGTAACAGCTCTTCTGCTTCATATTCCACCTCCAATACCCACACTCACCTTGGCAGAACTGTTACAGGGAATCAGCGAAATCTGCGCTGAGATTTTCAAAATGAAATGATAAGAACTAATTCAAGCGGCAATCAGCCCAATGTTCAGATTTCAAATGGTCAAAAAGGTATGAAGGCCAATTTATCGGCCAGAATGCCTGCCAGTTTTGATTCAGTTAACATGACGATCAAAAAAATCACCCCCTCCCAAAATCGTTGAGGGTCATCCTTGATGGGCAGGCAACAGCATTGGACACCATTGATGAGGGTTCAAAGGTCCCTTCTAGCAATTCAGGTGTTGCGCCCAATGCAACGCCACTGACCAAACAAACGGCCCAGTGACAGAGCATGGTTGTGTTGGGCATCCTAAACCCATTCCCAACCAAATGTGCCCGCCCCTATGTGGAGTGGCCTTGGAAGATTCCTGCCTCTTGTCAGGCCAAAAACCATCACACCAACTATCAGAAACGTAGCTGAGCCTCAGTTTGGACGTTTGAGGCCAAACTGACCGTGACTCAGCCCGCCACTGAATTTTTTGATGTCAGTTCCCAGGGAACTAATCTGCCCATTCCCAAATAATTTGCCAGTTAGGTCAAAATTGAGGGTCCCAATCCTAGCTTATTACTACCCCAATCAACCACTATTTAATCAGTTGCATTGCACTGAGAAAATTGTTGGTCAGTTTTCTTCCTTTTCCTTTGCAATACATTTGCCAAAAATCAATCAATTTTTATTTATTTGTCGATTTTCTTCTGGCCGCATCCCTTATGGCTATTCCCTGATGGCCCATCAGTACGTACACCAGATGGGCTCTACCAGTACTCATAATCACTATGGCCCCCACCATCGTCAATTGGATTCAGCAAGTCAGATACTTCTGGCACTTTAACCCTGCTATCATGAACTTCTGACAGCAGTATACTGGGATCTTATGGCCTTATGTCCACCATCTACAAGCAAGGATCTGCCTCCTTGTCTCCCCAGTCAAAACAACCTCATATAATGGTGAACTTATTGAAACTATCTGGGTGATTCTGACTCCTGCAGTAAGACCTCCAGGGTCTGGGGCAGGCTTGATGTGGTTTGTTCTCAGGATCATACTCACTGTTTTTCTATGCCACTGATTCATCATTTCACAGTGTCCAATTCCATACAACGTCATTTGGTTGGCAATGCCTCTGGCATTCTGGCTTGCTTTTTGGGTACTTATGCATCCTGACTGGCAGGCTGGTCTAAAATTCAACTGCCATTTCCATGACAAAATCTTGTGATCACAAGGATTGATAAATCATCAAGAGCACATCCCTTCTCAGCTTATAGATACTAATTGTTTAAGTAAATAAGGCATGTTTTACCCTATATTGATGGGTTAAGTTATTGCTAAAGTGCATTTCCCTCTTAATGAATAATTCCACTAAGTCACTTACTGAAGCTAACATGAATAAGAATCGTTTAGATTTTGAAGGAACCAGCTAATAAATTCTGGAAAATTCCAGAAAATGGTACTTTCTGCTAGTTGTCCTTCCAAATTTACAGATTAAGACATACTTTTCTGATGATGAATAACTACAACAGAGATGATAGCCCCTGGGGAAAACATGGGTGTGTCTAGATGGGTCCACTTTAACCACCAAGGAATTTCAATTTAAAACATAAAAATTTTACAATTTGCCATGTTAATGACCTTTACCCTTTTGGCTTTTGATGATTCAATCTGTTATGTTAACCAGTTGAAGTTGTCCAAATTTTTTGAGGCTTTAGTTTATGGAACACTACAGCCTAGAGGGTAAGCTAGTTAGAACGTTTCATACATGTTTCACTTGAACTAATAAACTTGCACACCATGTCTGCTCTCATAAGCACTACAGTGGGGGTTTCCTAAAATAAGCCATATTTCTTCTATTTGTCAAACCTTCTCTCCAACATCAGATGCAGTTTTTAGGATTGCACCATATGCAAATTCAAAAACAGCTTAGCCTAGCCCTGCAGCTTCATTCCAAAAAACCAAGAAATGTATGAGACTGCATATAACTTTGTTCAGGAGAATTGAGAGGTTATCTATGAACAATTAAATATAAAACTATGAGCTACAAAGCTAACTCATATTGATTTACTATGAAGTTGGTGGGATTTTAGCAACAAAATGACATGGAACCTTACTTGTGCCTCACTGACCCTACAGTAATAATTGGAAAGTTTCATGGCTGACCTAATAAACATTTAATAAAAAAACATGATTCTATGAGATAAAATTGTTTATTTGACTGTTAAGGTTTTTTAGCTTAATGATAGGGCCAATGCCCAGTCCACCTCTGAACCTACCACTTTTAAATGACCCTGAGGTCCTAAGGGCCCCAGAGGCCCAGAGGACTCTCAAGGTAATGACAGTCCTCCAGGACCCCTTTGAGATCCTTCTAGTAATTTGTCAATCTGAAACAAAGGCTATGAGCCTGTATATTGAACTTGGAATGCTATCTGAGGGGGTGGCTTTTAGTAGCTGGATGGATTCTAAGGGGAAATATCATGGTGCCAATTTAACCTTAGCTGCCTTCTCTAATAAAGTTGCTACCTTACATCAAGCATCTTCAGATATGGCCTCCCAACAACAAGCCTAACAGGCTACTCTAGATGCTAAAATTAATTGACTCACCTCTCAAATTCATGACTTGGAAGCTTAACAACAAGTGACAACGCAGAAATTTTCTGACCAGGCATTAAAAATCAACAAATACACCATTACTTTGCTCCAAAGCTAATGTTAACATTGTGGACAATTAGATTTATAGTTTGCAAGATAGTTTTAAACTCCTCTGGCAATGACTTGATCAATCTCAAATAATAGATCCTTTCAAGACAGAATCTAGAAAGATTGGAGAACTTTAACCCCCGCCATACATGTTCTTTCTGAACTGGTCAATTCTTTTAATCCAATATTTGATAATGAAATATGCTTCCAGCATGGAGAGTATTCAACCTTCCTTTTTTATATGTGAGAATGCTATGGATTTAACCACAGATTGACAGAGAATGCAACCCATACAAGTCTTTTTAACTGTAACACTTGCAAGATTATGATGCCCTATATCAAAGAATGTAAATATTTGTATCAAATCAAGGTGGCCCTCAAAAAGAGTTCATAAGTGTCTTGACTCTGTCTAATTAGATGCAATCTTTTATTCACCTCTGCCAGAAGTAAGGAAAGTATTAAATTGACTTTTCTAACTTCTTTTTCTCACAGTTAGTGACTTTTTACCTGTGGTAGACCGCAAATTTAAAGCCAAGCATAAGTAGCTCCTTGAATCAAAGCCAGAACCCTTGAGGGACATCAATGATTTCTCTAAGGTCATTGACCACAAATTAATCCTGGCTTTGCCAGTTAGGATTGAGGCAAATAATACCATAATGGCATGAAATCTGAAGAAAAATAGCTCAAAAATCTGGAAAACAAGATGATGTGAAGTAACAGATTTTGTCTAAACTTAAAAATTTTGATTTTGCTAAAAGGCAAAAACTTTTTGATATGAATTAATTTTAATTTGTTTTATAAACATCACAAAACTTCCCCATACATCAACGTCCAAGCTGAGAAACACTATTGCTTTTCTAAGATACTAGTATAATTTAAATAAAGTTTTAGTGTATTTTCCATAAGTTCCCCCATATTTTTAAAGTCATTTTTATCAAAGCCTTGGTTACACCCTACCACAATGGCTGGAATCCGTTCCATGTTAAGGTTCAACTCTCCTGTTGTGCGCATAACTAGCATTCATGATGCAACCTATTCCACTGAGTCTGCCTATTTGTATTTCACCAATTTCTACTATGGTTCCTACCCAAACTCCCTCAACTCTCAGGGACTCTTCTCTCTGATTATTTTTCTTTAGTTTGAACTTTTCTTTGCTACAATAATTTATGGAAACAGCTTGGAGATAACCTTAGACATTGCTTTATTCTACATAGGAATTTTGTCCTCTCTTTTTTCACCTTTTATCCGGCACCTTCCCACTAGCAGCCTCTTGCGCTCCAAATTCCATGACATTATCTCAGAAAAGCCTAAAGATGCTAAAAAATTTTCCTGTTGGGTGGGTATAGTCAGCTTAACCCTCTCAGAGTGTCTTCTTTTGATACTATTCACCGTATAAAGTACTGTTTTATCCTTCCTGGTCTTAGTTTTTACCTTTTTCAAAGGGTGTGCTGAGGGTGTTACACGGCTCCCCTCACTCAAGAAGCTCGTACATGTGCAGTATCTGCCACTTCCAGATTAACACTATCCTATTCTTGTGACTTAAAATTAAAAAAGAAGATTATTAATACGTTGTCCAACCTTAGGGCTCACTTCAAGTCTCAAAGTAAGGACTTAGCTGACGTTTTTTCTTCTAGCTGCTTCTCCATAAGATTTCAGAGGGAGATCAATATTGGTTACTCTCTGTTAGTGAAACTAATAGATCCCTCTTGGAATCTCTACCAGCGTTAGAAACCTTTGTCAAGCCCCAAAAGTTCCCTTTTAATACTTTTAGAGATTAAAACTCCTTTGTTCACTTGGATCAAAAAGACCTCACTACTGCTCAGTATTTTGCGTCTGTTCCAAAAAAGGCATCAAGGCTATAATCTCTTGAACAGTTGAAGGTGGCCCTCCTTAGCATGTCCCTATATTTTATTGGTTCTGCTCTAAACATATGTGTTAACTTTTCCTCTCATTATCTGGAACATGCTGCATCCTTGCATCCATGTCATCCCACAGCATCTGTGCTGTCAATCCTAACTGTACAGCGAAACTTCAGACCTTAGAATTTTACAACTCTATCTCTGTTGTGCACGCTTGAGAACCTATCTTGTTATACCTGATGCAGTCAAGTTTTGGATCTCATTGTTACCTATCCTTATTAGGGCCTATCTACAATGGACACCTTTAACCTGATCATTATATATTTCCCTAATGTGTTACCAAAGTACTTTTTAAAACTGCCAGTATGCTTCTGGAAGGTGAGACTGAAACTTCCATCATAGGTTTGGGTTTCCTCACTACTGGCTCTGCACCGTTGCGCTCCATGGAGTACCCCTCACTTTAGTCCTCAAAAGTTGAAGTGAATCTTAAGTCTAACTTATATGATTCAGAGCATTCACTTTACTCTAGCTTTAGATCTTCTGTTAATAAATAAGAACCTAATATCCCTGCACAGCCAGCTGTCCCTGTTAACCAGGTTGAACAACTCTTTCCAATTACTCCAGAGTCACCTTTCTTGGTGGATTTTATCTTGAAAATAGGTGGATATCATAAGAGAATGATTGTAGACAAACTCACCTTGGCTGACCTATTCAGAAGCTTGACCATCCTTACAGGTGTAGAAACCTGTGACAAAGATTATCCTCTTGCTTAGCATAGAGCGTTAAGCTATTTACACCATTCAAATTTATGGGAAACTCACTAATAATGTGAAGTCATACTCTGTTGAATCCTCTATGGATATCCTTGCCTACTCTCCCCCTTCTGGGCTTGGAGAAATCTTATCATTCTTTGGCTCTTCAGAAATAAAATCTTAATCTGCGTACTTCTTGTTCATGTATAATGCATATGCACTGAAAAAGACTTACAAGCGCTCACTTTGGTGGACACTGGCGCTACTAAAAAATCTCTCTTCCAAGAGCTCATGAAGTCCTTGACCTTTCCTTAGAGGTTGGTCAGTTCATAATTGATGGGGCGTCCCAAGCCAGCCCAGCTACCATGTGCTATCACTTGTTCTCTTTGTTGCAGTGATGGATATTTTGTGGAGAGCTTCTCCTTTTCAGGCAATTACAAGTCTGATTATGTAGAAAGAGCATTCTGGTTCAAAATAAGGCTAAAATTAAGGAGGAAATTTGCCAAAAGACTCTGGCTAATTCTTGGTGGAACCCTTTGAATTGGGATATTACATCTATTAGTAATACTCAGCCAAGTAGCATGAGTTTGGGTAAAAGAATTTTACCAATTATGTAATGAAATCAGGGAGTCCATCAGAAGTTCCTCCCCAGCCCACTTCTAGTTCATTTCAGGCACCTAAGTGGGGACCAACCCCTTTTTAGGCTTGGCGGGGGTCCCCCAGGATGCAACTATTTTCTCTTATGGTGATTAGTTAAATATATCAAATCACTACCCCATAGGTTTGTCTTGCCTGCTATTGACCCTCCATATGCCGTTTCAGCAAAGCAAGGAGAGTTCAAAAGCTCTGAAAGGTCAACAACCCATATTTCCTAAATAGGCTAAAAGTTAATATTGAATCGTGCTTATCTTGGTCCAAGCCAAGTTAATTTAAATACTAAGCAGTAAATCATAACAGGGTTCACTTTACACCTTATCACCGCTTTTAATAGGATATATATAAAAAACCAACCTTTCAGTTTGTATTGATGTTTTGTTTTTAATATGTGGTGCAGAACACCCTAAATTAAATTGTTGGATATTGGGCATTAAAGGCACCAGCAAGCAACTTCCCTACCTAAAATCCAACACTCCTTGATTAGAAACCTCCTGTACCCTGTTACTCTGGATGTTGACTGGTGGTGACGATTTGATATTCACCAATCTCATGGACTCCACTATTAATGTGAAATTCTCTGTAGGAGTCATGGTTACCATACCTTGTCTAGGTGAAAATTCCATGGAGCTCCTAGAAGATGGGCCCCTCTCCCAAGGTAGGCTTAGCCTCTATCCAAATAACTGTTACCCCTACTCCTGTACTATCCTTCCTGAGTGCATCAGAAGTTATGCGGACATGTTTTATCCCTCTAAGGCTTTTTTTCTCTAACTGAGCACACCAAGTTTGGCTTTAAGTTTAAGTTGACCATTAATCTTATCATGATATTATCTCCCATCTATCCCTTGTCTTTGAAGGAGTAGGACACCTTGGACGTTTGGGTCGACAATAAGCTCTCCAAGGGTCAATTTTCAAAAAATATTTACCTGTATTCTCCCCTCTTCTTAATTTGAAAAATCAGATGGAGATCTTCATCCCTGCGTTAATTATGGCAAAATGAACAAAGTTACAGTACCTGAACACCCATCAATTCCCTTTAGAGCAGCAATAACCTTATGTGGAGAAATCTAGGGTGTTCATCAAGCTGGATCGCCTTAATGCCTTCAACAAGATTTGTATCAAGGAAGGCAAGGAGAGGTTGACAGCCTTTTGTACTCATAAAGGCATCTATAAGTTTAAGGTCATTCCATTTAGTTTGAAGAATGATCCAGCCTGTTTTCAAAGTTTATTAACACAGTACTGGGAGACCTTTATTGGGAACTTGCGCAATTGCATACATGGATGATATACTGGTATTATCCCTGGATGCAAAATCTCATGCCCAGAACCTTCTATCTGTCATGAAGTGACTAGCACAAGCAAACCTTGCTAAAAAGATAGCAAGTTCAAGTTCTTCCAACCCCAAGTAGAGTTCTTAGGAACCATTTTCTTCTCCCACAGCCACATGATTGCCCAGATAAGAAAGCAGCTTTCTGTGATTATGCTACTCCATCATCTCTCACAGAGTTAAACAGCTTCCTTAAGACATGTAACATCCCCAAGAAGTTCACCCCCAGCACTCAGAAGTTGCTTCCCCTCTCTACACCGCATCTAGGAAAAGATTTTTAGTTGGACCATATAGTGCAACGCTGAATTCCATGTCAGTAAGTCCATAAATTGTTCAATACTGTGCTAACGCATGCAGACCCCAGACATCCTTTAATTGTTGCGACTGATGCCTCCAAATTTTCAGTGGGAGCTGATCTTCTGCAGGAAGGGGAGGACAGTGTGAAATTTTCCATTGTTATTTCTTACTGAAGATGTTCCTAGCACAGCTCAACTATGCCATCTATGATAAAGAACTCATTGCTGTTGTTGAGGCTGTAAAGCACTAGCACCACCATTTTCACAGTTCTAAATGGCTCTACTGTCTCACTGACTACAAGGTGTTGATGTACTACAGTGCCCCCAGAAGCTGTCTCCTCACCAGTCCCAGTGGTTAAAATCTATCAGTTTTTTACTTCAAATATGACTTCAATAGGGCACCCAAAACCTGTTTTCAGATGCCCTATCACATTTTCTGCCTTTGGCTCAGATCCAGAACTAGTTGACGCCCATAATACCCAGGCGTTGATTAAGCCAGAACAGGTGAAGGAGAGCTCACTTGACAACCCCCCTGCTCATGACGGAGCCCTTGGAGACTGACGCCCCTGCCCACGTTAGGCTGTCCTAAACCCTTTCAGACAAATACAATAATAAAAAAGTCCTTTTAGAGAAATGGAGAACCCCTGGACAAAGATTAACAGCTGCTGGATGGGTTCATCCTTCATCAGGGCATGTGGTGGGTACTACCTGAACCTCTGAGAGAGGAAGTGATCTGCAAAGCCCAAGATCCACTCACTTCTGGCCACCCTGGAAAGAACAAGATGCTTGGGTTGGTCTTCCAGTACTACAGCTGGAAGGACATTGCCACTGATGTGGCCAAAATCACAAAGTTCTGTTAACATGCAATTGGCCAAAACCTATTTTCCTTAATAGTGCTGGATTTCTTGTCCCCCTTCAAGCTACGGAGGGCCCTTGGACTTCAGTGTCAGTCAATTTCATCATGGAATTTCCTCTGTCCCTTGGTTATGATGTGGTAATGGTGGTGATGGACCGCTTTACCAAGTGCCCATCTTGTCCTTTGCAATACTACAATCACCTCCATCAACACTGCCCGCCTCTTTGTGGACCACATGTTTTACCTACATGGCATCCCATAAAAACTAACATTGATTGCAGCCTGCAATTTGATTTCCAGTTCTGGGAAGCCTTACTATTTAACTTAAAAATCCATACCTTCTTCTCCACTACCTTTTATTCTCAGTCAGATGGAATATGGAGAGGGTGAACCAAGGTTGAGAAATTATTGCATAGCTATCTCAATTCAGAATAGAACAATTAGGTTCTCACCTTCCACTGGCGTAATTTGCCTAATACAATCTTACTCATACCTCAACAGACACATCCTCTTTTTTGCAAACTATGTCTATAATCCCAGCTTCAACCTGATTTCAAAGCTAGAGCTCACAGCTTTTACTGCCAATGAGCACGCCAAAAAGCTAAGAGATATACACCAGGCAGTAAAGTTTATCTTGTCAATACTGTGAGGATTTATAAAGCATATGATGACTGCAAGTGCTGTAAAAGCCTTGATTAAAATCCAGGAAACTTGATCATAGCCCATGCTTAGAGTCTTCACTAGAGGTAGCTTCTCCATAAGTTCTCCACAATTTTGTTGGACCCTTAAAGATCATCAAAAAGATCAGATCATCAGCTTACCAAGTTGACCTACACCTTTTCATCAAAATGTTCAGCACCCTTCATGAGTGCCTCCTGGCCTCCTTTGAGGGTTACATGCTGTCCTACCCTGAGCCAGTGTTAGTGGATAGTGAACATTATATGAGATCGATGGTATTATTGCCTCCCACCTATCCTGATGTCACATCCAGTATTTGGCATCCTGGAAAGGCTATGATGGAATTGAGAACATCTGGGTACTTTATAGAGACTGGTCAAATGCTCAGGAGCTAATCCGCAACTTTCATGTTAGAGTTCCTAATGCTGTAGGCCCCACCACTTAAGCTTCACTAGCCACCATGAAGCTGCCAACCTTCCATAAAAACTTTCCCTTGTGAGATGTCCCCTCAGATGGTGTGAAACACCATTTAAAAGCAGAGGATGACGTCACAGTTAGTGAATTTTACCTGGGTTATATGACGCATCTAAACCTAAGCATAAGAGGCCTTCATAATTAAATCCAGAACTCATTTGCAGCCAATGATCTCACTAAGGCATTGGCTGCAAATGAGTTCTGGCTTTGCCAATCAGGCCTGATGCATATAGTATCACAATGGCAGGATTTCTGGCAAAAATTGGCTTTAAAATCAAGAAAATGTGCTGATACAAAGTAACAGAATTTGGCTGTGTTTTAAAATTTCTATTTTTCTAAAAGGAAAAAACTTTTGATATGATTAAATTTTTAATTTGTTTTATAAACTTCACAAAACTTCCCCATACAACAACGTCCAAGCTGAGAAACACTCTTGCTTTTCTAAGATACTAGTATAATTCAAATAAAGTTTTGGGGTATTTTTCTTAAGTTTTCCCAAATTCTAAGAACATTTTTATTATTAAAGCCTTGGTTACACCCTACCACAATGGCTGGAATCTGTTTCAGGTTCTGGTACAACTCTCCTGTTGTGCGAATAACCAGCACTCATTCTGCAACCTATTCCGCTGAGTCTGGCAAATTTTATCTAACTAACTTATACTGTAGTACCTACCCAGACTCCCTCACCTCTCAGGGACTTTTATCCCTGAAAGTTTGCTTTATTTTGGACCGTGTTTAGCTCCAAAGAATCTATGGAAACAGCTTAGAGATTACTTTGGACGTTATTTTTTCATTCTTAGGCATTTTTCCCTCTTTTACACCTTTTACCTGGCAGCTTCCCGCTAGCAACCTCCTGCACTCTGCTTTCCATAACACTTTTATATAAGATGCAGGCCTTATCTTCTTGTGACCATGTTACCCTGGACAATGAGATAGCAGCGGTGGTATCCATTTTCACATCCAACCACACCCTTGTGCTTCACTTCCAGGAATTAAAAGGCACTTTATTTTGAGTTTTGTTATTAAGGATGCTATTATGGAATTGTGTAAACCCAAAGCATGTCACATCTCACCTAAGAAATGGTTGCAACCCCATATCCACATAGTT
Source organism: Massospora cicadina (assembly GCA_022478985.1). Lineage (NCBI taxonomy): Eukaryota > Fungi > Entomophthoromycota > Entomophthoromycetes > Entomophthorales > Entomophthoraceae > Massospora > Massospora cicadina. Next base: position 1,164 of record JAKSZP010009501.1, on the reverse strand, counting down.
GTGAAAGTCTAAAATCTTAAACTAAACAGAATCCCTTTCCCTATTATGAGTACAATCTCAGAAAAAGTAGTACAGGAAGAAGTAAGATGAGGCAGAAAAAGAGGCATCAGCCTAGGGCACCAGGCTCCCTATGCTAATGAATCCACACCTCACTAACTTCCTCATTGTCATCCACCTACTAAATGTTTCATTGTGTCTTTGCCAGATGGTTTCTACATCCCTTCTACTCTTGTAATAAAAGATGTTTTCATCTTATTCTGTTATAGGTAAATCCCCTGATTTCCTTGACAAGTTGATAATGTCTAATTCTATTTGTTTCATCACTACTCTTGTTCCAATGTTAATTAACTAGAGAAAGGATGAATAAAATAGAAGTCCTGGATACCATTTACACCAACTATCCAGTTAGCATCATCTCTTCTCATATGATGAAGTGCATTAAAATCACTCCTAATCATAATCATACTTTAGAATATGGTATGGCAGGACCCTCATGAACCAGATCACTTAGCGCTTCCTCATTGTCACCAAAAAATTTTTAATCTCTAGTGGTATTAGCTCCAGCAATTTTTCTAAATAATGATCACTATGATCCACTTATTGGCATGCAGCTCCTAGTCAAATTAAACGCTAAGATTAGTCATTAAGATCTGTATTTCTCAATACTGGAGATCACGTTCTGCTTATCATCAATAAATCTTCCTAAAGAAAAATAGTGGAAAACCAACAAAGTTGTCTGTTGGAACACCCTAAGTTCATTGAATAACTGGAATATTAAACAATGGGACTTGAGGTTAATCTACCACTTTTCACTGTCTACTCTCTCAAGGGAAAATCATTTTTCCTGTAAATAAGGCCTCTGTTCTCCCTAAATCCTGAATATTGATGGAAACTGGGATCCAAGTTATTATACCATTGACTCAATTGGTAGAGAGTTATGGAGAACCCAATCCGTTATTATGTAATCCTCTGGGTTGCCTGGGCATTCTCAACCCTGCATATTGTAGGCCCTGTAAAAATTGGGGTTTTTGCACAAGTTGATTAGTTAAGGTAATGTTGTAGGTTCTCTTATATGATGGAAAGCGATATTAATAGTCCAGATTCAAAAATCACTTTATATTATCTTTATTTGTTCAAACAAGGTAGTCTCTTGCATATTGAACT